>NDGN011302052.1:0-11479 GCA_002564285.1 Tympanoctomys barrerae
GCAGGGTTTCACCCCAGGCCTGTATGCCAGGCCTGAGCTGAGTCTGAAGGGGACAAGGTGGAGCAGGGGGAGAGGAAGCTCTCCCACACAGTCGCTGGGCCTGGGCTAGGACTGGATCTGGGGGTCCCCCGAACATGGCAGAAGTTCTCACTCACTGGGTGTGTGTGTTTGTGGGGCTGCAGAGATCACAGAAGCATTTTGTTAAGTGAAAAATATGTTTCCTGAAACAACTAAAGCAAAAAAAAGTGTTGTGTCTGTATGTGACACGATGTGCACGTGGTCCGACAGGTGTCTTGGAGGAAACCCTGCTTCACTGCCACTGGCTGCCTTTAGACACAGGAGTGGCTTGGAGAGGGGATAGTGACAAGAATAGTGTTCTGGGCTGCACTATCTGTGTATTTATAAATGTATCTCTAGGTACGTCTGCATCTATACCCATGTCTGTGTTGATGTCCACGCCTGTATTTCTTTTCTTTTCTTTTTTTTGGTGGAACAGGGGGTTGAACTCAGACCCTTGCGCTTGCCAGGGAAGTGCTTATTCTACTGAGCCATCTCTCTGGCCCCTAACACACCTGTATTTCTATTGCTTCTGTCATTGAGTTCATATAGTACTCATCTAAGCAAAGTTATCTGTGTACACACACACACACACACACACACACAGCATTTCTGCAGCTGCTGCATTGCAGTCCTGACCCATTTAGAGCACAATCACCCCTTTGGTAGGGTGAAGGGGTGACAGAGAAACACTTGAAGGGGACCTGGCTGTTTCTTGGCTCCGGCACCTTCTCTCATCTCCCGTCCTTCCAATTTAACATGCAGAGGTAGAGCACATCTGGATTACAGCCTTCTCCTGACTGCTTGTCATGGTTTGGGTCTAGCTATCCCCCTAAAGCCTCATGCAGGCATTGAGGTGGACCTCTAGAGGTTGTGATTAATTCATGATCCAGTGCTGGGATTACAGGTGTGAGTGCTGCTGAGATTACAGATATGAGTGCTCTGGAATTGTGGGAGTGAGTGCTGCACCCAGGGATAGTCTGAATGCAGCGTAAGGGAGAGGGGCCTGCCTCTGCGGCTGCCGCTGCTCCTGCCATTTCACTCCTGCTGTGTTGCTGTTTTTTGCCACCATGAACGGCTGCCCTCTGCCATGTGCCACCCTGCCTTGGAGCCAGCCAAGTATGGACTGAATGCTCCATAAACTGAACTAAATAAACCTTTCCTTCTTTAATTCTGGATATCAGGTATTTTGTCCCAGCAGCAAGAGAAGGATAACTGAGACACTTCTTGAGTCAAAATGCACCTGGGGTTACTTGTCTCTAAGGTGATTGATGCTGATTTGAATTGTTTCTACTGCCCTCTTTTTTTTGTTCTGGCCAATGTCCCCAGTGCTCTCCATGTGACTGCAGCTGCTGGATTTCTCCGGGTGCACGAGCAGCCTGTCCCACACTCTGCTCTGTGCCGTGTGTGCATCATGGAACTGCACTAGGGACCGCTTCACCCTGGGGCTGGGGCCATAGACCATGGACGCAAAGCCTGTTTCCTATAGCCACTCGGTCAGCTTTGCCAAAGGCATCTGTGCAGACCCTGGCTTTACTTCTTGGGAGGAGAAAGACAGTCCATTCTGAGCACCTCAGAGCCCGCACGGGGTGCCAGTCGGAGGCTGACCCTGCATGGCACTGTCCTCTGGGCATGTGAAGCACGGCTCCCACTCAAGTGTTTTGCCCAGTGGAGAAGCCAGCTTTTCTTTTGGATATTCATTTATTCAGCAAATACTGAGCATTTTCTTGATGGTAGTCTGCCCAGTGGAACTGGTCGCCAAGCACATAGGACAGCGACATGGGTACCGATAGGATGTGCCTTCTGAATGCTCTCTTTAGCAGTGAGGGTGGCTCATGCTTGTCTTTCCCGTCCCTGGGCCTATTTGTGCCCAAGGTATCTGTGACTGGGAGTGCACCATGGGCAGGCAGAGGAAGGCACCGGGCTCAGGGTTGGTGGGACGCAGATGACAGCCTCGAGCCTCGACACTTACGGGCCACAGCCGTTCTGTAGCCATCAATCCAGATGGGCCACAGGGAAATGGCACCTGAAACGTGAATTCATCTAAGTAGCTCATAATTTCCCGCTATGGAGGGAGAAAGACTTATTTCTCTGAATTTAATAGAACAATTGTCCACATTGATTGAATTCTGCAGAAAGCCTTCTCTCCTCCGTTTTGTCTCAGAGCACACGGCTTCATATTTAAAAGAGAGAAAGAGAAATTACTGTCCAGCTGCAGCTCCTCATTTGGCAGGCGCCCAGCCATTCTGGGGACTCGGCGGAACATGATCTCTCATTTAGCTGGCTTCCTGATGCTGCCCCTGGGCCAGCCTGAGTTGGAGCAGACCCCATCGCAATCGTTATCTTGGCTAAAGATTCGCACCTCCGGTTCTTCCCACAGATTGTGCGGCGCAGCCACTGTGGACCTGGAGAGGAGCTGGCAGGAAATGGCCCTCACCAAGCTCAAGTGGGGCTCGCAGTTTCCAGCAGGGCTGCCGCACCCCGCCTTTTAGCAATTCTCCACGGTCATTAGTCATTCATTCACTCAGTAAATAATTAAACACCTAGCGTGGGCACAATGCAAATAGTGTAGTCTGTGGTCTTCTCCCTCAGGGAACTTACAATTTAGCTGAAAAGATCAGATGCCTACGGGTCCCAGGGGCTCTCCTGTTTTCATTCAGAAATAGATAGCAAAGGTGAGGTGGGAGTTAAGGCAGGAGAAGAGACCCTTAGTCAGGATTAATGTCTCAGGATGGGCGCACTGGTTGGAAGGGGAAGTTTTTTGAGGACTGCGTTGTTTTCATCTCTCTATTTCTTATCCTGTGTTGTTGTTCAGTCAGTTGGAGGGGGGGTGAGCATCCAGAGAATGTTTCTAATAATGAGTTGATGAATCTCATAATATAAACTAGTTTAAGAGTCCTGTGCCCATGACTCTGACTTCTGCCTGTCTGTGCTTTTAGGGGCCTAAGGCGCCATTCTCTTACCTGGAGCAGGAGTGGCCCCCTTGGTGGGAGCTGAGGCGTCCACCTGGTGGTGTCGTGTGGCTCACACATTTGCCAACGGGGAAGGGTGGCCATGAGCGACTGCAGGGAGTCATCTTCTTAGCAGGGAGAAGACAGGTGCCGACCGCGGCTGCCAAGTGGGTGCCGTCTGAGAAAGCCTTTGTCACGCCCTGGCAAGTGATCAAGGTACATGTTAGCTGTTGGATCTCCTCTCAGAAAGGACTGCAGAGAACTCCGGCACCTACAAGGGTCCCTCCTGTAGTGACGGAGCCCAGACCTCTGTGTCTGCCAGAGGTTCTGGTCAAGTGTAAGAGAAACAGTGGCTGGGAGAGGCTATGAGGAGGCAGGAAACCAGCTACGGTTTCATGGCCAGCTGGGTATGAAGTCACCGCCTGGGTGCACGTCTTGTTTTCTGCACGACACTTTGAAAGGGTTTTCTCTTCTTTCCATGTTACTTGGAATTGTTCATCACTTGTTACCCCTGAATCCATACCTGCAGACCAGAAAGATAAGGTTGTGATGGAACTTTCCAGGAGTTCTAGACCTAAAAATCCTGCAAATGTGTGTTGCATGCACGTGATGGCAGCTTCACCGGGAGTGAGTGCGGGAGTCATTCTTTTTCCTGTTTTACTTCCCCAACTCCCTCACCGTCCCCGCTACCGGATGCTGCACCTCTGGTCCTGGCTAGGCCTCCACTGGGATCCTGCCTTGGCTCTGGGGGGGGTTGGTGCCACTGCATTGTTTCTCCTGATGCAAGCTGAGGGAGGATGGAAGGCGGAACCCCCACAGATGGTGAAACAAGACCTGCAGGTTTATGTGGTTGAGATTTCCAACCCTTGTTTGGTTCAGGTCTTCCCGAGGCAGCTTAGTTCTTTATGCAGTTTTAAAAATGATCTCAGCCTCCTTCCAGGTTTTGTTTGTGTCAGCAGAATAATTTTCCATTGCTGCAACCCAGAACATTACCATGGAGTGCATCCGCTCCCAACTGGAAATGGGCGTCATGTGTATTCTGTGGAGTTCAGACACACACATTTTATAGGTGAGAGAAGCGAGTGAGAAGTTTAAGGTCACCTGAGAAATTGGGGAAGCTAGGACTGGCAATAGATCATTTGAGTGGTTGCTCCGGACTCTTAAACTAGTTTATATTATGCTTAAACTGCTTCCTCTAATAAAAACACAAATGGTTTGGCTTTTTCTTCAAAGCAGAGTGACTATAAACATGATAGTACAGGCTGTGAAACAAGGGGAAATGTGACACATCTTTGTTCATATTGAGCTTGGAAGCAAGAGAGCAAAAAATTAAAAACAACAAAACCTGCAAATGTTGATTAAAGACAGAACAAATTATCCCCAAAGTTTACAATGTAGAACAAGGCAAAGCCTGAAAATTAGGTTGACAAACATATATAGCAGTGCAATTTTTTCTTAATTAAACTGACAAAGATCCCCAGTTCCACATAAATCAACATGAAGCAAGAAACCTGCAGTGCTGAGAAGAAGGACCCAGCGAGCTGCTAGAAGGAGACCAAGAGACCAGGAGAAGGAAAGGTAATGAAGAGCCCGCTTTGCTGACTTGGTACCCTTGGGGCGGTGGTTGGCTGGGGTGGGGAGGGGAAGCAGGGGGCAGAGGAAGAGTGGGTTCTCCCAGGTGATGCCTAGGGCTGTCCCTAGTGAAGCACATAGGCAGGTACAGTAGCTACCTTTGTTCCCCCTTTGAATAAAAGAAACGCGACATTAAAGTCTTCATGAAAGGAAGTATCCAAGGACCACAGAGGACCTCTCTTCCTCTGAGCTGAGAAGGTGGCTGTGAGGGGCCAGGCCGCCACTTCTGCCTTTGTCCCCCAGTCCTGCTCCATTTGCCCCAATGCCTCTTTCACCACCAGTGGCCTGATGCTTGGGCGAGCTTCCTGATGTCGTCTCTTCTAGGTTCTGTTGATATTGGACAAATTCAAACTGATTCTTTATACTTCATTTCATGATATATAAGAAATGGCTCCATTAGGAAACAGATACAAAATCCCTCGCTGTCTGCTTTCCTAGATGTCCCTGCCGATGAATAACAGCCTTCTCAGTGAGTTGCTCATGGCATCTGAATCCTCCTCAGCACCTCCTCAAAACCTCTTCCTCCTCAGCTCCAAGCTGGCCATACCAACCAGTCCGAACTGGTGCAGGAAGTCGAAGCTGTTTGCCACCTCTAAATTAATCAGGAGGGTCGGCTTTGGTGGCTGATGGACGAGGACTTATAATATCCTTGCTTGTTGTGTAGCCTTGGGTAATCCACTGAGTTGCTCTGAGCCTTTCTGGTACAATGAGGCCTGTGTTGTACTGAGCTGTACCTAGGACTTGTTTAATCAGAGATGGCAAAACACACAGATGGGGAAATGATAGTCAGGAAGGACAAAGATCCTTAGCATTTGGGGGATTGCAGGTCCCCCAGGAGGGCACAGGTTGACCTGGGAGCCTGGGGATGGGGTCGGGGGTGGGAGCAGGGGCCAGAGGCTCCATGGTGGGTTTGTGCAAAGGAATGGCTGAGTTAGGAGGCGCAGATGGATGGGCTGTTGGAATTGCTGGTCTGGGATTGGCTGGTGAGTGGGCTCCAGGGTGTAGCTCCCCTACTGTGGGACACCTCGCCCTGCAACCATCAGAGCAGAGGGCTTTCCTCCTGGAGTAGAGAGGAGGTAATTCAGAGAGATGGGGTGGGGTGCAGGCTCAGTGCAGGTCGGTTTGCCCAGGGAAGCCGTGCTCCCAAACAAGTCTGCCACTGTTTCTAGGCGTCACCTAGCCCTGAGAGGAGCATTCTCTCCAGGGTCAGTAGAGGCCCAGTATATCAAACCAACATAAAAAACAGTGCAGTTGCTTTCAAGTTTAAAGAACGGTATGCACAGTTCAGATCCTATTCTTAACTATTAACTGATGTCTTTTCCCTGTCTGGGTTTCTCCTTTCCTGTGCCTGCTACTGAAGCCACCAGGGAGCTGTGTGGTAGGGAACAAAAGCTGAAGTAGCCTCAGTGGTTCTCCAAGGGCACCTGGTCCCAGCTGGCACGGCCTTTTAGACCAAGGAGCTCACTGTCTTCAGAGGCTGAGAGGACCTGGGAGGATTTTCAGCGCAGGAAACCCCACCCACAGCTGCATGAAGCAGCAGCTCTTCTCTGGGCATCTGCTGGGAAGTGAGTCTGGGGTTCTTTCCTGTGTCCCTAGAGGCATAGCAAGCCTTTCAGGGACTATAGGTGTTAGCAGAGGAGGCAGAAGAGAGAACTGTGGAAGACGAGGGACTCGAAGGAGCAAGAGGGTCTGTTCTCAGAGCAGAAGGAAGGGTCTTACCCAGATTCCTCAAGGGGTTCCACACGTCCCTGGGCAGCAGGGACCCAGGGACACCTGAGATAAGTGAGCTACTAATTTTTGTTGGTTTATTGAAAGGCAGTTAATACTTTATTTATTTTTTTGACCAATGTTACATGCTTCTACCTGGTAATCTGAACAACTACTTTGAAGACAACAGTATACAATATAACAACCATTGTTGGTTTCCTAGCATCTTGTTTTTTGAAATTCTGTATCGTTTCTAATTTTTGAATTATTTCTTATTCTCTTGAAAAGAAAAGAAAAGAAAATAGTTCTCGAGTCTGGACTAGGATCCCTAACTGCTGCATCTATAAAGCTTCTAGAACAGCGCCAGGTACGTAGTGAGGCCCTTAACCTACAGGACTGTAATTAGGGAACTTACTCCAAGACGGCCTTTGGTGAACAGGGTCCCCCAGGCTGCGCGTGGCCATCCCAGGTGACTCCGCTTCCTCCCCAGGGTCGCCGTCCTCCGCATGCCCCTGCCCTACCTACTCCCCCTCTCTGCTGTGTCCTGGAGGAGGCTGGCCTGCGTGACTGCTGACAGCAGCCCTGTGCTGGTGGCTTACAGTGGGGTGGCCAGGGGGCCCCGGTAGGACGTGGGAGCGGGAGAGAACTGGGGGCGGCATGCCAGCTTCTTCCCTGCCAGGCACCCGCCATCCATGGAGACCCCTTCACCAGGCTGTAGTCACACCACCTCCTCCTCTTCTCAGGCCTCGGATGGGACTGGCGCCCTCCGGTGGTTACACCTGGGAGCAGCACAAGGTTGCCGCCTCCCGCCCCCGCCCATTCCTCTGTGGAAGTTCCGGCTCTGCATCCTCTTTTGCTGAACCCTCTGAGAGGAACTGTTTCATGCCAGGACCTTGATGGATGACGTAAGCAAGATTACTGTCTTGGTGGCTTTCCCAGCAGTCGGAATGGTTACATCGATCCGGTCACTGTGTCCCACTGGGGTCCCACTAGGTCCCTCACCGCCTCTCTGTGCTTGGGAAGGCTGCCAGGGACTCTGGGCTAGCGAGGGGCCCGGTGTCCTATGGGACATTGTCTGGTTAACAATAGGAAGAGATACGCCCGGGGCCTTAAAAGGCATAGGTGTCCTCTGACCTGGGTTCTAGCGTTACTTAGGCCTGTGATTCGTTTGCACATATAGTGTCATGTGTGTCCCTTTCTACACCACGTGTCAGCAGCCCGGTCTCAGGCTGTGAGAACAATTGAGAGCCTGATGAAAATACTGAGCTCGTCTGCAGTGGCTCTGAGCTTGTGAAATGTGACACAGACGTAGCCTGCTGGCCTTGGTGGACGGCTCCTGTGAAGTCCCACCCTGCTGTAGCTACAAAAGCTGGAAGTCCCATCCTGGGAGTGGCTGCGGCAGGGCAGGACTCCCCCTCGCCTTAGCGGCCCAGAGCAGTAACTTCTAGAAGCTGAGATTGTGTTGGGTCCTCACTTACTTCCTGGGGGTGACTTTTGTGGCAAATGGGGGATCTTGCAGGCATGACATCTTCACTGAGTCCCTGGTTCCTCAACAGCCTCTTGATAGATTCCAGAGTTAAGACCAGTGCTGAGATGACCCAGGGCGAGGAAACAGCCTGCTTGGAATGCCCACTGTTGCGCACGTGACCTGCCGCAGAGCCTCAGGGCAGTGGTAGGTCCTGGAGCAGGGGCTGGGAAGAAGGGGTGCGCGGATCCGGGAGGGGCCGGGCGACTCTCTCAGGATTTTTCCAGGAGTGAAGCCTTGAGGCTGGAGGCTCCCTTGGGGGAGTGACGCAGCTCCGTCGGCAGAGCCCTTAGCCTACGGGAATGCTCGTGCTCGTACTTCAAGCCTGTGTCTGGGTCTGGGCTGTTGTGAGGGTGCTTTAGCTCCAGTCAAGATCAGCTGCTAGGTACTTCAGCTCCTGGTTCCGCCTGCAACCTGTCTGGCTCCTCCCCGAGCAGCAGGGCGGGGCAGGGAGCAGGGGAGGGTGGGACGGAGGAAGCCCGTTCAGGGACTTCTGAGTGTCTAGCAGCGCGTCTCTTTGCTGGCACTCCTTTTCCTGGCTATTGCTGGATTTTGACTTGGTTTCTGCTTCAGAGGATGAGATTCCATCTTCTCCCTCCTCTTTCCTTTTCTCCTCTATTCATGAATGAAGGTATGCCTGAGAGAATGAGTGAAAGCACGCCTGTCCTCCTTGCTGGGGGACTCTCAGGACGACGGTTCCCGAGCGAGTCGGTGCCCTTTGGTGCGTGGCTCTTCCTCCTGCCATGTGCATCCAGCCACCACACGGAGCCTGCTGCTGGGTCCTGACCTGCTTCCCCCCCTGCTGTGGTTCACACTGTCTGCCGCCTCCTGCCACCGTCCCTCACCGTGGCCACCCTACCACGCCCTGCCTCGGGAGGCCCTGAGGCTCATGGAGAGATGTCACATCTACCATCCACAGTGGGCCTTTCCCAGGGCAGGGAGAACACTTTCCTTTAGCATGTCAGTTGGGGAACTAAATAGGAAGTGAAGCTAAGCCTAGAGATCTGGCTGGGACTTGGAACCACATTGGTGCAAATCTCAGCTCTAGGAGAAACTCTGTCTCTAACTCCAGTGAGATCCTGTGACTGCTGACCATCCCTAGGCCGCGCTCCCCATTCTGCACATTTTGGGCATGAAGTGCAGGATTTCTGAGGTCTCCCCCGAGGTTTATTTCTCTGCCACTCTGCCTCTCAGACAGATGTGGTGACCTTGGTGGTTGCTAATGGCAGCCACTCTATTTGCGGTCTGGCAGGGTCCAGGTGGGAAGCCTTTCTAAGGCTGGACACGGCCCCACCCCTGCGGGAGGCTGTGTGCACCCCAATCCCCGGGTCCTTCTCTTTCCTGCATTAGCCCCTTGCTTCTGGGCAAAGCACTCTGGAGAGGAGGGTGTTAGAGGCCGGGGCTGAGCTGAACCCAGGCAGAGAAGGCGAGCAGGTGCAGAGAGCAGAGCAGGGCATGCAGGGCTAACGGGGCTTCTGCCACCACCTAGGACTGCAGTGTGCTCATCTGCCACATCTGTGTCCAGTGTGTGTGTGTGTGTGTGTGTGTGTGTGTGTGTGTGTGGACGATCCAGGCCTCATTTATCCCCATAAAGATTCTAGAAAAGACCAGCCTGTCTCCCCCAAGGACACTTAGCCATTGCGATAGCGTTTGACAGCAGCTCTTCCACAAATAATGGCATTGCATTACATCTCTGTTAGAGCCATTTACTTCACACAGTCATTTGGACTTTGTTTATTCCACACCGAGGGATATTTTAATCCTACTTTTAGTTGTTATTGATAAGGGCTCTTGGGAAAAGATTAGAAGATTAGTTTAAAATTATCCCCAGGGAATTTAAAACAACCATGGCGATGTGAACACAAACCAGAAACAAACAACGGGCTGTCACAAGTGTATTAATTAACAGGCCATTGCTTGATGGGTTGGGGACATGAAGGCAGCGGTCCCAGTACTGGTGTGGTTGGGTGGCCCCGCCTGTCTCATGCAATTTTCCCTGAGGACGCCCCTTCTTCTTTCCTGGCTCCCCTCCCTCCCGGCAGCAGCTCTGCCTTTGCACCTTTGCCTTGTGCTTCGCCCTCCGTTTTTGGCCATACTTGGCCTATCCAGAGCTCCAGGGCTCCTCCAAACAAGGGGTCCTCTTCATGCCGCCTGTCCTTAGACTGTTTCTTTAAAGCCAGTGTCTCCAGGCTGCTCTAGTCTATAATAGTGTCTATCATTTTAGAAGAGATTTCCATTAGTTTCCCTTTCTCTACTTATTCTGAAAGAAAGGCAGGGTGGTTTTGTAATGCAAATGTGGCTGGAGAATCCTGAAGGCAGGGTAGAAACGGGCTTGCTTGGTAGGTGTCTTGGTTACTCTTCTCTGGTTGCTGGGACAAAATACCCGACACCCAGAATTAAGGAAGGAAAGATTGATGTAGCTCACAGTTAGTGGAGGTTTCGGTCCATACTCAGCTGGCTCCCAGCAGAGCAGCACGCGGCAGAGGGCAGCAGTTCGTGGTGATGGAAAACAGCAAAGAGCAACGGGAGGGGCAGTGGCGGTGGCAGCTAGCAGGCCTCTCCCCCTTCCTTCCACCACACTCAGGCTGTCTGCCCAGGGCGGGCGTAGCTCTCACACCCATAATCCCAGCAGCACTGACCTATAATCCCAACATTGGATCAAGAATTAATCACAGAGTCTAGAAGCCGCTCCGTGACTGTACTAGGCTTTGTACTAGGCACAAACCATGACAACAGGACTTATGAGAGTCTTTAATATATTATTGTGCTATGTGAGCCTCCTCTCCATCAGAAGATGCAGTTTTTTCCACATACCTTCGTTTATCTCCAGTATTGGGCAGGTTTAATGCCAGGATCATCAGAGACTGCAAAAAGTAAAAGTCTCTACAAACCCACATCGCTGGGTCACATCGGAACTGGGCTTTGGAAAGCTGGAAGGCGCCAGTGAGGTTCTGAGGCATGCACGTTCTGAGTTCTCGGCTCTGGGGTGCTCTCACGAGTGGGACCCGCAGCCTTAGTGGCATGTATGCCTGTGTGACTGCCATTGGAATTCTCCGTCTCAGATAAAATTCTTGCGTAAGAGACCACTGAACGAAAGTAAATGTGTCCTTGGTGTGTGGTGCCTTGGGCGTGCTCCGCTGTGGAAGGCCAGCTTTGGCACCATCTCCTTCAAGCAGGGACTCAGGGCCGTGCAGACCGAGCTACGGGAGGAGCTGGGGAGCCTCTAGGATGCTTTACATCTCTAGTGCTGTATGCACACTCTCCCCTTCGTGTCCACTCTAGAGATGCCACCACGGATGCAATGCGGCCATCAAGCATACAGCATGGAGGTACTGTGTCACCCACATGAGAGGATGTCAGAGCACCAGCGACACCAGGGCTTGGTGATGACTTACTTATATCAGCGGGCACTGATCAGGGTCATTTCCAGAGTATCAGACCCGGTCTCTGGTGGTCGAGGGCTTATACAGGTTAATTAACAGGGAGTGCAGAGGCAGAATGGCTTGTGCACTGGGGATTGGCTTATACAAGGTGCATCGTGGTGACCAGCTGTTTCTAAGACACAGGAGCAGCTGGAAGTGAAGCAGGAACTGTTACCTGGGCAACT
>NDGN011302075.1:0-10478 GCA_002564285.1 Tympanoctomys barrerae
CTTATAAGCCCTTTGTAAAAAAAAAATATAATTAATTCCATTGTGTGTTGATAGACATGGTCCTCAGGAACACTACTACGTATTTATTTTAGGGTTAAGTTTTTGTCATCTCCTAGAATTTCTTTAAAAGCAGATAGCTTAACATTGCATTATTTATTATTTTTGTGATAATATTCAATGCCTTCTTGATAGTCAGCTGAAATTCTAAAATATATTGGTTAAGTTTTTTAAAGAAGAATATCTGGAATTGCATCTTGTGACCTGTTTATAACACATGCCTAGGAACCTCTGTCCAACCTGAGGGAAGACTAGGAGGGCACAGGTGCTGGGCAGAGTGGATCTGTCTGGGGTTGGGTGAGGTGAGGTGAGAGGGAGTAGGTGTCACAGAGCCACATGTGGGTGTCTTTCCCAAAAGCCTGTGGGCTTTGCATAGACTGGGGCAAAAGCTGCTGTAGTACTGGCCCATGTTTCAGTGACTTATCTCTTTGGTTGTAGGTTCTATGGAGACAGCAACACTTGGGATATACACCGACAGTTTCTATGGGGGCCAGGCCTCCTCATCACTCCAGTTCTGGAAGAGGCAAGTGTTCTCACAGAGACTGGTGATCTGGTTTTGTTGCTATGCTGTTGTCACCCTGAACCCTGCTCTTTTCTCTTGTTCCTAACCCATTTCCAACGTCTGTGGCTCTGGCACCCCAGAAGATAATGTGGAAGGGTTTTGGAAACTTGGCATATCTGATATACGCTGTCTTCTCTAGAAGGCTTTTTTCTTGGCAACAGTTTTGAGCCAGTGTAGAAGCATCTGTTGGCAGCAGTAGACTGAGGATTGGTCTGATGTGTTATGAGATCATCACAGCAGACCATTGCTTGCTCTGTGATCTGCCAGTGACCAGCACTGACTCTACAGTCAAATGGACTGCGGGAATTGTTGTCTCCACCACTTACTGACCTGTGTGGTCTGGGGCAAGTTATTATGCTGATTTCTTCTCTATAACAGTAGAATAAGAACAGTATCTCCCATTTGTGGCTGTAAGGATGATTAAATGAACTAATACATGAAAACTGGAATGCTTTCCACACTGCATATTTCATTATTACCCCTGTTCCAAACATTGTTGCATTTGGGATTTTTCCTGGAATTCCAAGTTGTGACTTCTATTATCTATATAGGAAGAAAGGTAAAAGAAAGTGATGATTCAATAATTTTATCTAAATATGGTTAGGAATTTCCCCTAAGGGATATTAGAATATCCAGCTCTTCCCCTCAGAGACTGAGTCATGAAAGACAGTATTTTGTTTTAATTTTAGGGTGCAGAGAAAGTGCTAGCATATGTTCCTGATGCAATCTGGTACGACTATGAGACTGTAAGTAGCTTGGACTTTTCTTCCACTCCTTTAGACCATAGCTATAGTTCCAAGACAGTTGTTTCCTAGAGAGAAAAACAGCTATGCAACCCCAGCAGAACTGGCTCAAATGAGCCTGTTATCAGTCACCACAATGTTACATTTGTATTTTATTCAGCAATTAGTAAAGACAAATGATATAAGAAATGTTCAAGGGGCTCATGGGCAATTTGACATCAGTTAAAGTTTAGATATTTATTCAGAAATGTCAGCTCATATAATCTATTTTTGTTGCTTTTCTGTAACTGGGACAAAATGCTAGACACCCACAAGTTAAAGGAACAGAAACTTATTTTGGCCCACAGCTTTAGTCCATGATGGGCTGGCTGCAAGACAGAGACTACAGGGTAGAGGGCCTGGGGCAGGGGAGCCCAGAAGAAGACAGGGAGCAGGGAGAAACCAGGGACAGGAATCCTGCCAGGATACCCCCGGTGATCTGCCTCTGTCTAGACAAGTGCTCCTAACAGCACATTCAGCATTTAGATGACGAGCTCACCAATGGCTGAATCCACTCATGAGACAGGAGCTCGTGATCCGGTTGCCTTCCAAACACACGAGACTTCTACAAAACCTCAGCATGGCATAGACCTTCTCACAAACTCTCAGCTTGCCACACACATGTTCCTAATTTTTTTCTTTTCTTGTTTGACTGCTTTAGTAGACCGTAATGCAGCTAAGTGGGAAAGGGGAGGCCAGTAGATCACTCAGCACCGGAGGGACCAGTGTAGGTCCCTGTGCTGTTGGGCCAGTTTGTTTGATTTATCTGCCTGCATTAGGGGGGCCAGCTGGGAGGAAGGAAGCAAAACATCGAGATGGAACTTCCTGAAGACAAGATCGGACTTCATCTACGAGGAGGCTACATCTTCCCCACACAGCAGCCAAGCACAACCACTAAGGCCAGGTACAGCATGGCTAGGAATGTTTTTTAAGGGTGAGGGTGAAAAAACTGTCATTTATGTCCCTCTTTGCTGACCAGGGGATGCTGAAACACTGGGGGGCATGGTAAGCCTGCTGTGTGTGTGTGTGTGTGTGTGTGTGTGTGTGTGTGTGTGTGAGTGTTGACAGGTGGTCATCAAACTCTCTCTTTGGTTTTTCCCCAGCCTTTTCTCAGGAAGTTGTTGGTCTGATGCTGTCCCTAAGTAGATTTTTGAGAGGCCTTAATCTCTGGATTTCCACAAATACTCCAAATGTCTAGACATCCAGGATGGTCAGCGCTCTAGTTTTCCTGGGCTTGTTGCCACTTTAGTGTTAAATTGCTCATATCTTGGAAAAACCTCAATTCTGGCCACAGGAGCTAGTCGGTCTCTTTCCATGCCTTGGCCAGACTGCACACCATGGTTCTTCATTCTTGCCTGAGACATTCTTGTTTCCAGGGTTGGGGCCACCTCTGGGGACCCTCTCTTTCCAGAGCTGTCCATCCTCCTGTAACCTCAGCACTGCCCATTTGTTTTCTCACCCTGACACATTTCTTTCTTGTGATTCAAAGCCAGGTTAAGAAACTGCTTCAACCTCAAGCCTCGCTCATGTCATTGATTTTTATTGATATTTGATTCCAAAAATTCTAGACTTCATCTGTACTAATGAGCTATACTTCTATAGCTTTATGTCCCTGGACATATTGTCTCATTTGATTTTAATGGACTAGGGAGTTCCTGGGAGACTAGAAACCGGTCTTCTCTTTTGAACCTCATTTACTATCTTATGTTTCAAATTAGAGACTTTTTTTTTTTAAACAAAAATATGCCTAAAAGGGCTGGCCAAATAGCTCAGTGGATTAAAGCACCTGCAAGCAGGAGCAGGGGCCTGGGGTTTGATCCCTGGGCCTGCTGTGCCAGCCCCATCCCTGGGGTGTGCTGAGATGGCAATTGAGACTGGGCGTGGTGGTGCGTGCCTGTAATCCCAGATCTTAGGAGGCTGTAAACAGGTGGATCACTACAAGTCTGATCTAGTAGTGAGACACTGAACACCCTGTAGATCCTTATCTAAAATTATAAATAAATAAATAAAATATGCCTAAATCTGATACAAATTGGGTTCTATATCTTTACTGTTCAGCTCAGCCCTTCTGCACAGTGACACAAAAATTATCTTTCTAAAATGAAAAAGCTTGACTTGTTACCTTCCTGCTCTTTTATTACTAGGGTGTTCAAGGCCAAGCATAATTAGACTCCAAGATGACCTTAATAACTGTATCTCCTGCAGTATATTAATAAGCCCACACATCAGCCATACCAAAATATCATCTTCCCCCAAAGGCCTCTTGATCTTGCTGCATTTGAATCTCTTACCTATTAGCTTTTCCAAAAGGATTAAGGTTTCCACCATGCTAAGAAGGCATTTTACTGCTGAGCTACATGGAAACTCAGATTTACCTGAGAGATATTGTCTCATATTGTTCCAGCACAGAGAGTGCTATGGCTTCCAATGTCTGGTCATTAAAAAATTATATATATGGTTCCTAGCAGAATGTTATGGGAGTTATGTCTTTTTAATATTGTTAAGTATATATATCAGTGTTAGTTGTTTTATGATCTGTGTCTGTGTATTTTATTATTTGAAGTTCTTAGGAGAACATTAATCTATAGTTATTTCTAAGGTTTTTTTTTATGGTAACTTCTTATCTTGTGTATTTAGTGAGGTTTTAGTTTTCAAATGTGGTGATCTTAAGGACACATATATGGTCTCCAGAGATGACTCTCCTTTTGGTTGCAGCTACTGATTGCTTCCTACTTAGAATCATGTTTATTCCCTTCTAAGACTCTGGCTTCAAAGGGAGCTGAAGGTTCAGGCACTGTACCTTGGGTTACCAGGGTTAGTGGCTCACTTACAGCCTTTAAGATTTTTATTCCAGGTAAACTTTAGGTTTTACGTACTGACTTCCTTTGTGATTTGCACTGTTTATTTTCTTGTCTTGTATTCATGGTTACATTTTATATTTTCTTGCTAGTTCAGCAGTGCTTTCGTAACAGGAGTATGTGTTGAAATTTATATGGAGTTAGGTAGCACTTTGCATGTAGCTGCTTCAGAACACCCAGTCTGCCATACTCTGAAAGTGTCCCTGAGACTCCTGGAGCATCTTAGCTTTTGTGTTGGCTTTTATTTTTTGCCTTGATTATTTGGTGAATGTGTCTAATTCTAAAACACTGAGGATCAGAGAGACCTGGGGTGGTGATGTGTTTGTCTTTGTATTCTCTAGACCTCCTAGCAAAGGCAGCTCAGTCATGGGCTGTAAATAAGAGCAGGTGATTCTGTTGATAGGAATATGACTTGTGTAATGGAAGTTGATGTGCACAACAATGCAACAGGGAGTGTGAGGCAGAGCCACAGGAGCAGCAGGGAGCTTGAGTGTATTCTAAAGGGGGATGAAATGAGGAGGCCTCAGAGTACGGTCATGTATTTCATCTTCCCTTTGAATCATATTTTCAGTTTCATATTTTAAATTTTAAGTCAGCTAAGTAAAAATTCCCTCTTTTCTTTTAAAACAAAATAAAAAATGAAATAAGAAAAGTTGCCAGTAAGAAGACAACCTTATTGTGTGCTTTGCTTTCCGAATCTATGTGGTCCTCAGCAAGGTGAAGTGGTTCCTTGTGTAATACTGTTCTTGCAGGTAGCATCCCTGAGCTGTCCTGAGAGATCCATTGTTGTTTAAGAGTCCTTTCTCTCCCCGTCATCCATCTTCTAAATAATCTCTGCAGCCCCAGTTTTTGTAGCAATAACAGTGATTTTGGTGCTCACATTGTCATCTCTGACATGGGTATTTATTGCAATGTTTGGGATATTTATGTTTTTGGTGACATTACTGATAGCCGAGAAATAAGTGCCTGCTAATACTTGTTTTGTGTCTGAAAGGAAGCACAGCCACTTGCTGCTACTTGCTTTCCTATTTGAAATTTGATGGATGCAGGGGGCAACATTTTTGGAGTCCTTTCTGTCACTAAGTTGAATCTGGTTTTCCACAGTCGGCAGAATCCTCTGGGTCTCATCATTGCCTTAGATGAGAACAAAGAAGCAAAAGGGGAGCTGTTTTGGGATGATGGGGAATCAAAAGGTGAGTATTGTTGAGCAGGGCGCTGTTCCCAACCTGCGTCTCTGACTTATGGCCCTTCACTTCTGCTGTCCTTTGGCAATGTGAGAAGTCTCCCCACACACAGTAGCAGAAGTCAACTTTGTCCTGTTTGCTGCACTCAGGAGCAGTGAAAGATGAATCACGTTGGAAGGAAAACTCATTTCCACTTATCAGATGTCTCCCTTCCATCAGCAATCTATAACAGGCTCTTACTTCACTGTCAGTGGTACCTGGAACACGTATTTTGCAATTGTCTGTAATTCATTCAGCTGTTACAGCAGTATTTCGCCCAAAAGAAGGCAAGGAGAAGGTCCTCTTGTGTGTACACATCCAACCAGTCTTTCAGCGGTTCTGAAGATCAGGCATCCTAACAACTTTTGTGGTTGCAGCTTAGGAAATGGATTTCTATGAGGCATGTGCCTAAAAAAAACCTTGGAAGAAAATGTTTTCCTGGTTACAATAGAAAGAGGGAAACACAGGAGCCTGGCCAAGGACACTCTGTTAGTAATCTTGTCATTCTCAAGCTATAGCTTTAAAAGCTTCTCATTTATTAAAACATTTACTCATGAAATAAAGATGGAGGGGCCGGGGAGAAGGCTTAGTAGAGTAAGCGCTTTCCTGGCAAGCACAAAAGCCTGAGTTCAATCCCCAGTTCCACAAAAAAAAAAAAAAAAAAAAAAGATTGAATATATTTTTATAGACAACATATATCTCTTGCTTAATAAGATATATATCTTGAGCAGGGGAGATCGCTTAGTGGAATAAATGCTTCCCCGGCAAGCGCAAGGGCTTGAGTTCAATCCCTGGTTCTGAAAAAAAAAAAAAAAAAGATATATATCTTGTTTAATGATATATAGTATAACAATGACCACAATCTAATCAACTAACACACTAATCTCTACCAGTGTTGTACATGAGCATCTTTGAACATCTTCATCTTATAACTAAAAATTTATAACCTTTAACCAATATCTTACCATTTTTTGTTTTCTTCTGTCCCTAACTGATCTAACTGGTGTAACTTCTGCTTCTATGAAATTATCTTTTCTCAATGGAGATCATATGATGTTTTTTCATATGTGTTGTCCATTTTACTTAGTATAATGTGGTCCAGATTCATTCATATTGTCACAACTGTTAGAATTCCTTTTAAATCACTGTACCGTATTCTGTTTTATACATGAACACACACATATCCATTTTTCTGCAATTGAATGTTTAGTTTGCTTCCATATCTTGGCAACTCAGGGTTGAAATAAAGAAATTCTAGGAGGAGAAAACTAGGAAAGAAGTTCTTTCATATTTGGTTTGGCAGTGTGTTTTTGCACATGATACCAAAAGCAGAGGCAAGAAAATGCAAGCATAACAAATGGCACTACTAAATTCTAAAAAGTTTCTGTATGACAAAAGAAATAGTCAAAATGAAAAAGGCACATATAGTACTGGAAATAATATATGCAAATCACTTACCTGCTGGAGGTTTAACATAAAACATACAGAAGGAACTCTTAAAACTCAGTAATGAGGAAATAAATAACCTGATTTCAAAATGGGCAAAGAACTGGAATAGATGTTTTCCAGTGCATCCACATACCTGGCCAACAGGTATATAAAAGGTGCTGCATGTCACTAAACAGCAGAGAAAAGCAAATCACAATTTACAATGAGCTATCACCTCACATCTGTTAGGGTGGCAGCAATGAAAGGACAAGCACGCATGGCAAGGGTGGTGAGGAGATGCGATGCATCTTTGTACACCAGTGGTGGAAATATAAACTCATAAAGCCAAAGAGAATGTAAACTTATACAAAATGGTATAATATCTTGAGGGTCCTTGAAATATTAAAAATGGAACTACCATATTCTTAAGTAATCCAGTTTCTGAGTTTATATCTAAAATAATTGATATCAGTATGTCAGAGAGATATGTGTGCTCCATGCTCACCGCAGCACTATTCATGAAAACTGAGATATGGAAACAACTTAAGTGTCCACAAATGGATGAGTGAATAGGGAGGTCATGGTAAATATACGCAGTTACATATCATTCAGTCACATTAAGAGAAGATCCTTTCATTTGTGACATCAAGAGTGTCCTGAGGTGAATTTTTTTATTTCAACCCTGAATTGCCAAGATATGGAAGCAAACTAAACATTCAATTGCAGAAAGACAGTCTGACTTGTCTTTCTTTTGCTTTCAGATACTGTGGTCAATGAAGATTATCTTTTATGTGAGTTTTCCGTCACTGAAGTGAGTAGTATGTTTTATGCATCTTAGCAGTGGTCAGTTGGCCATTGGCAAACATGGGTTGTATGTGTATTTGTATTTGTAACATCATTTGTATTAAGGAAACACTTGCATTTACGACTTAACAACTCCTCAAAATTTCACCAGCTCTTCTTTCCAAAGTAACAATAATACTGATAAAACAGGTTTTCAAATAGAATTTTTAAAAAATGTCTCTGCACATGTCCCTAATATCTTTCTTAGAATATTTTTTCAAAATTAAAAAAAATTGAAGTTATTTGATACAATGTCTCGCTATGCAGCTCAAACTTGTAGTGATCCTCCTGTCTCAGCCTCCCCAGGGTTGGGATTACAGGTGTGTGCCACCATGCGGGGGGGCCAATATAATGGTGTGCTGGGATTCAGTGGGCTGTCATGGCATGCAGTACTGGGGATGAAACTCAGGTTCTTGCACTTGCCAGGTAGGCGTTTAGACTGCTGAGCTATCTCCCCAGCCCTTTCTTAGAGATTTTTAAAATAAGCTTTCAGTCCTTGAGCCCACTTAGTAGAGAAAGCTGAGGCCTTGACAGTAGGGGGAGGATCTGGTGTCACCTGAAGCATTTGAGTGATCAGTGAACCTGTGCATTTCCAGCAAACTTTTGCATTTAATCCTTTGCAGAATCACTTGGATGTGAACATTTCTCACTCAGAATACAAGGATCCCAATAATTTAGCATTCCAGGAGATTAAGATTCTCGGGACACAAGAACCTGCCAATGTTACAGTGAAGCGTAATGGTGTTCAGACTCAAGATTCTCCTAAAGTCACCTATGATCCTAATCTGGAGGTAAAAGTCCATTTTGCTGAGGTGTTTATTTTCATGCCCTTCCTTGCATTATGCTGTTGTTTCCTGGCAAGTTTGTGTGAATTTTTAAAGACTGGAGAGCACTTCCCGTGGTAGGGAAGTCAGAGGGCTGGGAGAGAAACTGCGAATGAGGAGCTGGCCAGAGCAGAGTGAGGCAGGCAGGCAGCTACTGAGGATCGGGCTGGGGTACAGGGATCTAGACACTTATTGGAGATGCTGACAGGCAAAGGCTGTATGTAGGAGCTCCATGAATTAGAATTTTGAAGACATGTTTTCATTATATGAAGTTACAGTATACAAATATAACAACTATTATTGAATTCCTGTTTTTAGTGAAATTTTGTATTGTTTCTAATTTTGATGATTTTTTACTATTTTTATTCTATTTTAAAAAAGATAGTGTAGAGCTTCTAACAAATGCATTTTCAAGAAATTCTTAAAAGACAAAGAATTTCGTGCTCCTATATACTAGCCACTTATTTAGTTAGATGATAATGATAAAATCAATTTTCATCAGTTTTAGTTAGACTTGAAACTCTGAACAGCTCGCAGTAAGTTTGCTTGGTGTGTTAACATTATGAGGAATCCTTTGCCCAAGTAATCTTTACCTGAGGTACCTGGGATTCTTGTATTGATATGTAGAGTCAGTGTGATTTTACTGCTCCAGACAGATGACAATACTAACTCTAGAAAGTTCTATTTATAGAGCAGTCAAATAAGAGAATATGTAGAATATGTGAAATATTTAAGTTGGTGAATGGGGATTCAAAAATGATTTTGCATCTATATTTTAAGGAATGGAAGCGGATGGTACGTTAGAAATGAAAGGAAATATGATTTTTTCAGCTCATCTATTTGCAGTTGATGAACTAAGACCCAAAAATTGAAACAATTTTGTAAATTTTTATGGTAAAAAGGAAAATTGGAATCCAAGTCATATGAATGTTGGTTCCACCAATCCAGCCCCACGGGGGACTGTGGCTCATGAAATGGAGAGGGAGAATGTAAACTTAATCTGGTAGAACAGAAGAGAGCCATTCTGCCAGGATAAAGAGGAAGAATAGGTATTAGGGAGAGGAGATGATTGCAATAGGTTTCATTTTACCTAACTCTGCATTATAATGTACAAGAGTCTCACAAAATAGCATTATTTGCTGTTACCACAGAATAGTTTGCTATTGTATATATATAACTCTCTTCATATAAATTACTGTCATGTGCTACTTGGATTGTTGAGAGTCTCATCTGAGGTTTATTTCTTTTCCTAGAAAACATTTTTCAGACTTGGCAAGTCCTCTGTCCTCTGAACATAAATTTCCTTTTAACTTCTGTATTACTACAGGTTGCCATTATCTCAGAAATTAACCTTGTTCTGGGAGAAGCATACACAGTGGAGTGGAGCATCAAAATAAAGGATGAAGAAAAAATAGACTGTTACCCTGATGAGAATGGCATTTCTGAAGCAAACTGTGCTGCCCGGGGCTGTGTCTGGGAGGTAACTGTGCTGACGGTGTTAGTAAAATCCTCTACTCTTCATCTACAATTTAATGAGCACAGGGTGGAGACCTATGTACCTACTTACAGTCCATAGAAGAACAAAGGGCTTCCGAAGGAAGCTGAGCTGGATGTGAGAGTAGCTGGGATGTCTTTGGGAAGTGTTTTGCTTGGTGATCAGTAATTTAACCCACTAGCTCTACCAAAGTATATATACTTGAATAAGTGATGGGTGGCTTTACCTCCATGGAAAGTACCTTCTTCAGGTCTTTCAGGGAACACATGCTGACTAGGATGTGCATTTACTTTTCAGGAATCCAGCTCTCCTGGGGTCCCTTTCTGCTATTTTGTCAATGATATGTACTCTGTCAGCAACATTCAGTATGCCTCACATGGAGCCAGCGCTGACATCTCCTTAAAGT
>NDGN011302090.1:0-18837 GCA_002564285.1 Tympanoctomys barrerae
CTAGCGATTTGATTTGAAACTGTCTAATTGCTATTTGTTTAACAATAAAATTCTGAAAAAAAACATTTAAAAATTAAAAAAAACAAAAAAAACCCAAAATAATTCTGATCGCCCCCAAGCAATCTTGACACATTTGCTTTCATAGGATTGTTGTTTAAGGATATCCAAAGCTTATTACTGAAAGTGTATTTTCATTATTATCAACTTAAATCAGAAATCTCAAATTCTCTCACAGAAATATTTAGAGAAATAATGTTACAGTCTACTTTGGTTAGATAATAATCTGATTTCTGAATTTCACTTTGAATGTGTAGATGAGGCACAAGTCAAACAGAGGTTATGCAATTAGCTGGCAGTCAAAGAGAAAGCAAGATGTAGAGCTGAGAGAGAACCCCAGTGTGAACTTGATTTTAATTCAATCAAACTGTTAGAGTACCAACCACGCACCTTTCTCTATAATCACAATGAACTTTTTAATAAACAAGTCCCTACCTTGTTAGTGGAAAAAATATAACAATAGCTTTCTAGATTTTAAAACAGATTGAATTCTATAGTTCTGGGCTAAAGGCAGCTCAAGAGTCAATAGGAATGATCAATTTCCTGCAGTGAGAATGTGCATTTGTCCTAATATCTCTATACATGAAGTGCAGACAGTACTCGTATTCCTCACCTCACACTTCTGACTATCACAATGGTGGGAACCATATGTAAAAGTCTTATGCAGGGTTGGCTTTTCACTTAAATACAGACTTCTACAGTGTTGTCTGTGTATTATAAAACAAATTGAGTTTTAGTAGATGCTTTGGGATGATTTCCCCCAGTCTCTGTAAAAAGCACTCTATCTTTACTATAATTTATCTGATACAGCTAAGATGCTTGATACTTTTACATGCAAGGGTGCTGAAAAAAAAAAGAGCAAGAGAATGGGTTGTTAATGAAATTCTTTGATTGTAAAAAGCACTTCCGAATGATCAGGTGGTAAATAATAGTAAGAGGAAATAACATAAAGTGCTTAGGTGCTGCAGCAATACTCAGCATAATAAATGCAGAAGAGATCAGATATGAATAGAATTTGCATTTTACACAGCTGCTGGGTATGTAGACTATACAGAACTAATTTTTCAATAGTACTGGTAAAATATTGTTCAAAACCTATTCTTACTTGAACAGCATTGTATAGAAAAACACCCATCTGTCCTAGTGAAGTGGTAAGTGTGTACAAAGTAGCTAGAAAAAGAGCTTCTTTGTAAGTGTAAAAAAAGAGCACAAATAAACACCTAAGAAAATAGTAACACTATTACAAAAGCCATGCACACATACACAAAAGCAGTAGAAACACCAGAAGTAACCCTACAGAGGAACTACATTGAAGATTTATAGTTATATACCAAAAATATAGACATGTGATCTTTCAGTTACCTATTTAGAATTTTATATTTTGATTGTTTTTAACAGAACTACACTGAAGGAAGCAATTGTTGTTATTGCTGTTTAGTCTAAATGTAACATTAACATCCACTCTATACCAGATACTTATACTTCTGACAGTTCTACGAACTCAGTTGCTTTTAAAGAACTTACCCTCAATTTTCTGTTCTCAGTGCTTCCTCATAATTCAGATGCCTGTTCATTAAATGTGCTAAATCCTAGTCCATGAATACTCTCCTTCTGAAGAGATGCTAAGAGTTAGGGGGATTCTCTTAACATAGAGGAATAGTTAAAAAAAAAACAAAAAAACCAAAAAAACCAAAAAAAACTCGTGATCACTGACAATGGAATCAGCCAAAAGGTACAACATACCTCCTTTTTTGTTCTTTCTCTTTGTCAAATAAAGATCATGTCTAAGATCTTTCCTGTTTTTGGTCATTAAAATGCAGGATTGGATTTGTACATCCAACTGCATCTCCAAACACTGCAAAATTCCAACTTGGAAAAAGATAAAAACTTCCTCAGGGAAACTCACTGAAAGTAACTACATATTCACAAAACTTTTGCATATTCTTAGAATAGGAACAGGAGAAATAGCAAGCAACATAAGAAAGGACTAAAGGTTAAAAAAAAACCCCACATTTTGGATTCTAGAGCGTGATTTATCACACAGATTCACCTGTACTAAGGGAGACTCTGTATTTAGGTCATTAAGCTGTATTTCCATCTTCAGGATTCAGCCAAAGTCACTTTCTGCAGAAAGTTATAAATGTTTTCAGAACAGATTTAAGTAATGAGATTGGAATGAACATCAGGACTATGGTACAAAAGCATCTCCGTGTTCCTTGTTATAAAAGTTAACTATTAAACTCTGTTTCCTTCATCCTGATTTGGTTTACTCAATTTTAGAAACAAGGACACACTGATCAGATTTTCCTGGGCAATTGAATACCTAGTGAAGCTATTATGAAGACAGTGTTCTTTCCACCAACCCTACCCAAAGAGCTTCTTTTATTATCATATTCACTAATCTGTATCGCTGGCGAAGGATCTAAAGTATCTTCTCTTGAATAAAATTCCTTCCCCTTTTTTAGTTTTTAGATTTTTGATATATTCAGTATTTTGAGTGGTTAACTCCCTTGCCATGCTGGTTTTCTTCTGCTCTATTTATTCTTTTAATTATTTACAGACTTGTTTATCTGGACACTTCGTTCTAGTAGAAGCTGGCTGATTTTTTTTTTTCCCAACACCTTTCAGGGGAGCATGATAATTGACATTCAGAGAGGGAATTGGTCTTAGTTATAGCTTTAGGCTTCATCCATGACAGGCATCTTTTCCTTTTATTGATCTTCTTATCCCTTCTCTACTCCATAACTTACAATGGCTTCCATGGTGCTTTAAAAATTGGTGACTAGTCACTGCTAAAACCAGTTTTCAAAAGATTTTTTCTCCCTTCATTTTACTCTCTGTTACAACAAGAATTTTGGTTTCACTTATTAAGTCACGCTTACAGAAAAATATGGCTTGGTTAGGGTTATAACCATACGGAATCTAAGTTTTCAGATTTGTTAGATTGGAGCCAAGGAAAAATAAAGAAAGAGGTCAGAAGACCCTCATGTGTTTCATAAACAAAAATAGCAATTCATACCACTATTAAAATTTATCAAGTGAATAATGTTCTGAAAAAATATTTTCCAATGCCAACAATTCAAGAAAATGAGATGGAATGGGACATACAATATACATGTATGTACATTTTCCCCATAGTTTTAAGATACTATTTCAATATGGCTCAACTCCTATGTAATTCTTTCATCAATGAAAGGTTAGTTAGAAATATCATGATAGCCAATTCAAATAGATTCTAGCACACCAAATTTTGACTTATAAAATGTCTTTTTTCAGCTTAAATTTTCTGTCATATTTACATGACTGCAAAAGAGAAAAGCATCTACCTCAGAGTGTTGAAAAACAGTGAAGACATATCAAAATTGGTAACTGTCAGAATCTGAGAGAAGGAAATTTAAATATTCACTATGACCAGAAATATGGAGCCCAGAAAAGTGTAGTCAGACCCAAAAGCCTCATGTATTACACTAAACATTTTCTAGTTCCTCACCCACCCCTGGAGAAGGGCACACTCTAAAAAAAGAAGATTTCAAAGTTTTTCTTATAGTTTCTCTTTCTGCCTTTCTTAATGAATTTCTCTATGTTTTTTACTTTCTTTGATTAAAATTTCACTCTCAATTTCAGAGTAATTTCAGCACCTCCTCGGAGAGGTTCTGACATAAATGAAGTAAAGGGTTATGACAAAATGCAAACAAAAACTAGTCTATACAAATTCCTAGTCAATTTCCAAATCAAAGTAATGACACTTGGAAAGCAGATTGATGAATTCAGTGATCCACCTGCAGAAAGGTAAAAAGAAAATGAAGGCCAAGAACTGAGCAAAGTAGAGCTTCTAAATTGGATGGCCAATCTCAGCATTGCTTTATATGGTGACAACTATGCCAAATTAACATATCCCTAGTCTTGATCACCTTTAAAAAAGATAGTGGACTAGCTTTTGTCATATTTTCTAAACTGTAAGTGCTATATATCAATGTAAAATAGCTTTTGTGCTGCATAAGGGAAACACAAATTGATTCTGACTGGATTAAAATGTATTTTGTTCATTACATAAAATTACTAAATTAAGAATTACTAATTCTTCATACAATTTGCTGGTGACAAGGACTGTAGAATATACTTGTTGAGAATCATTAAGAGATTTAAGTTTTGGATAAAATGTCTATATTAAGTAACAGGAGGCACCTAATGAGAAGTCAACAATCCTTGGACTATAAATCACTTCTTTTTTTCATTTTTTAAAAAGAGAGTACAAATTATAATTAAAACAAAAATTACAAATGATACAGATTTTTATTTAATAAAATAACATGAATTTCACAGTATTTGTTGTAATATATAGTGTTGTCTTCCAGTTATTCATATTACCAGTTATATGCATGTAAAATTAGAAGGAAAAAAAAGAAATGTATAAAAAAAGAGAAAAGAACAAACAATTGAAGAAAGGAGACAAAACAAATTAAATAATTAACTGCTTCTTTCCACTTTTCAAGTTCTAGTATCTTCAAAAATTAGTAACAAAATGTTGCTAGAAATAAAAGCTAGTAACACAGGAAGTCACCTATACTTACTATTCCTTCTGAAGATATTGGGTTCATATTCCAATAAAATGATACAACAATAAAATGTCACCATCATGCTGTTTATTCTGATGAAACTGTCTATGCCCCAATGAAATTACACTACTAGGTTAATACTACAAATGATGTAAATATATAATGTGGGATAAGCCTGTGTAATTGAGAAAGAAAGATCACTAGTTTTATAACCTTAGGTTTCAACCTTTTACAAGTCATTTAACCTCTCTAGGTCAAGATTTTGTCATCTATTAAATGAAGATAATAGTAACTACTTCAAAGGATTGTTTTAAAAATTAAATGTAAACTGATTGGCCCAGAAAGGTCATACTGCAAATGGCAGCCAAGTTATCATGTGGACTGGATTTTATTTCGATTTTCAAATAAAAACATGTTTAGCTAGGAGTGCTGCTATATGAGGTAGGTTTGTTATCCCTGCTACAACACACGTTAAGCCTACATAATTTGGCCATTTTGGCAATACTCTTTAGAGATTTTTAAAATGACATTCCCTAAAGTCCAAGCTGGCATAGGGTTATGCAGAATGGGGCATTTAAAAGAGAGATTTATTTGGTTTACAACTGTTGCTCTTGTTATCCAAATCCAGGTTCATAAAGACCTTGTATTTAAAGGGTGGCAATTTAAGAAAACAAAAATAGGTTTTAAAAATTATAGTAGGAAATGAATGCAGAATATCATAATGACAGCAAGTGGACCAAGCCAAAGCTACATGGAAAAGAAATATGCCTTATACTAAGAGCCTTCAGATCAAGTATTACAGAATTACACTTAAAGTACCTGAGAAAAAAGAAAGAGTAATGAGCAACACACAGTCACGGAAGTCTGCAGGTTAAAAAAGTATTCAAAAATCTAACTCTAAAGTGAATGGTAGTAAAGAAGATTCAAGAATACATAACTGTCAGAAGTAGCATGAACAAAATTCCTAGGAATTGAAAAGCATTTAGGAAGAAAATTCTGAAGTGCTAAGTTGTAAGGTAATGCTAGCTACAGAAAATACAAATATTGACGGGTTAAATCAGGACTGAGCAAAATATAAAACCAAATTTGGGCAGCTCTGAGGGGGAAAAAATAGGCAGCTTGGTACTCAACTGTCATCACAATTCATTTGTGTTTCACATCCCACTGTTTGTGACATTAACAGAATTTCGAATTTAGCAAGTACTATTTTTATATTGTGAATCTCTGTAGCCATATTCCATGTAGCTACCACTGCAACTAGTAATGATAGCCTTTTGATATTTAAGATGCTCTCAATTAATACTATTCAAAGTGGGCGTTACCTAAGAGATTTCCAGATTGATGCCCTTTTTCTATCATGTGAAGTAGAAAAGTACCCATGGTTTTTATTTGAAGTAAACCAAAATTATCTGTCACTTTAGTTTTGCTTTTATTATTAATTTTCAAAAATTAACTTAGTTTGGATTTTTGAATTGTGTTTTCATATAGATAAGTAATTAAAGCCATCTTTTCAAGCAGGCAACTAAACAGACAAAATTTTTATATAGGTTCTAACTAGAACTTAAATATTAAGCAATATGTTTTCAAGTATTATCATTTATATACTTATATATATTATGTTTATGATCTTATGGTCATTGTATACAGGGCTTGTCTTATTGTTATGGTTACTACTGGTGATAGCAGGTATTATTTATACAGTCCCCATTATATAGCAAGAACTCTACCAGAGTCACACACCCAATGAGATGTGATTGCTTCATTTTATACTTTAGGACTTAGACACAGATAACTTGTCTATGATTATATAATTGGTGAATGGTGGGGATAATAAACATTCCACTCTGTGCAATTACACAGTCTATGTTTCATTACATAGTTTTACTTTTTACATTGAAGACAGTCTGAACTTTTAAAAAGTTAGGGGCTGGGGATATTGTTCAGTGGTAGTGCTCTTGCTTTGCATGCACAAGGCCTGGGTCAATCCCTAGCATCACACACACAGACACAGACACAGACACAGACACAGACACAGACACACACACACACACACACACACAGCCAAAAAACCTAACATAACATGTTAACTTCTCTTAAAAACATATAGTTATATAGTTGTGTTACTCTCTTAAAATCATTTACCCTTCTAACAGAACATGGTTTTCCTCACTAAATATAATTCAGTTCAATAAACATTTTTAGGTGCCTACTGGGTAGTACCTGTTATAAACTAGTGATCTTTGTTCACTATTATTTTGAGACACAAACACAACAGTAAGAATTTTCTTCCTGAAGCTATTCTGTTTAGGTAAAATTGTACTTCTAATCCTTTGCCATCATTGATTTGTTAAGGAATGAGGCATTATCTAGAAAAAAAAATTGAGGTTTTGAATTTAAAATTCTTTTCAATAAAACAAACTTATTGAAATATTGTAGAAATAAATCTGCAACAACAAAGGCATTAAGACAGCTCTATATATTGTTTCTACCAAGAAACAAAATATTCTGCAAAATACCATTAATGTACTAAGATAAGCCATGTAATAATTTTCAATTATAAAACTTGATTTTTAATGTGTTACAAAGACAGTATCTCTGACCCATCCTCAATAGGAAATGTGTTTTGATTTATACTGTCAATAGTGCTAACATTATTTTACCAGACAAATATATTTTCAACAAATTTTCTGTTAGTGATTATAATAATAATCATAACAGCAAGCAAAATAGTAATGATGACATTTATTAAATACTTCATCGTATCTCAATGTATGATTATTGCTTATAAACGTTATCTTACTAATTTTTAAAAATACTACACAAGTCATTTCTAGTAATACTCTAATTTTACTGAGATGCAGAATCTCAAAAACTTGGCTAGGATCATACAGATAGAAAAGTACAGCCAGGATTTCAGCCAGAGGACTCTGATTCTCACATCTGTTCTAGGTGTAGGGTAAAAAGTGTTTTGATGTTTGTTCAGAAGAATATTCAATCTGTGTTGTTCTATTGGCATCACTGATACTGGTGCCCAGTTGGGTAAGTCCAAGTTTGAAGACAACTAACATGAGTCAAATTTTGTGTTGTTATTCATGCTGCTTGCCAATTAAAATACTTCCTTCTGGGTACCTGTGGCTGGCTGGCTGAGATCTAGAACCTAATACATGTTCAAAAAGTGTTTCATGAATGTTAATAATGATTTCACTAAGTGGTGAGTTAATATGTTTCCTTATTGTCTAAAATATTTCCACTAGAAACACATATTACTAAGGAATAATGAGAACTTTATTTATTAAGGATCAAGAGAGAACTTAGAGCTTTAAAAAATCTTTTTTTTTATTTTTAGGGTATTAGCCTTATTTAAAATTCACTCTGAGAAACCTATCCTATTTGTTCTTTTCCTTGACCTCTTCTAGGACAGAACCCCTTACACTGTCCTCTACATATTGCTGTTAATTATCAGGCTTCTGGACTGTAGGTTAAGTCCCTTAAGTGTTGATTCCACAACTTATCTGCATCTTAGGTAAGCTATGCATATAGAATGCATCACTAATTGGTTTAAAATATAGAATAAACATTCTGCAGAACAAGAAAACAGATGTAAAAGAATGATTTAATGATTTACTATGTATACTTTGTGGTCCTCTAGAATAATTTATGTTATCCCATTACCTTATGTGTAGAAACTTACCACAAACCTATGTATTGAATTTACTGGTCTATTTTTTGAAGAGGCAGATATTAATTCTATCTATCTATCTATCTATCTATCTATCTATCTATCTAATTATCTATCTATCTATCTATCTATCTATCTATTAATCTATCTATCTTAAAGATATGCACGTACAATTAACTAACAGGTATAATTAGAAGCCACAGAAAACACAATAGACAAAGTCTCAAAATAAAGCATTCTATTATATGACTTACATATTACATTTCAGTAATTTTATTCACTTCTTACCCATTATAATATTATAGTGCAAACTTCATGAAAGTAGTTTATATCACTTCATGAAACTTGTTTATATCCCCTGTTCATAGAACATGGCATGGGACTAAATTCTCAACAAATATATGTTGAAGATCATGAAAAGAAAGAAAAATATTGACATTCTCAGAATATCTTTCATATTTCTCTGGAAATAATAAAGGGAGAGAGTGTTCCAAAAACTTTCCTAAGAAAATGCCAATGATCAATGAACTAACGAACTCTTCATTTTCTTCTTCAGATTTGCTATATACATAATTAATTTATATGCCACATGTGGTCTTTTGCCTGTCCATGCTCAACTTTTAAGACTGCAGGAGGGGTGGAGAAAAGCACTCCAAAGGAGATCAGCTTGAGGCCTTTCAATTGAATCTGACATATTACTAGAAAGGCTACTACTATCTAGCATTTCTTACAGCCCAACTGAAGCTTGGAAAGAGGCAAAGAGTCTTCTTAATGTCTAGTTTGCTCACACATCTCTTCTTCTCAGAAAGGAAACTGGTAAGAAATCAGCAATTAACAAGAGAAATGTGTAATGTCTACATGAGACTTCCCATCTCAGCTATAGGACAGTGTCTTCACACAGAAAAATGAAAGATTCCACATCTTCCAAATGGCACTTTCCAAAGTGTAGTAGGACCTACTACACGAAATCACTAACAAGTGTATATTTATGGTAATATAGTACAATTTGGAAACTTGACTTTTACTTGAAGAGGAAATTATGTGGCAATTCATAGTTCTCCTTATGTAGATGATAATATCCTAAGGAGGATACAATCATCAGTCATCATAGTTTTGAGTTTTCTCAGACAAGGAATGATTCTCTTTCATTCATCTGTGTATCTCTACTCTCGAGACTCAACATATGACTTACCATATAATACTTCTCAACAAGTGATAGCTAGATATTTTTAAATGGGTTAAGTATGATCTAAAAAGTGCAATCAAACTAAGTGTTTAGACTGTTGTGGTTTTAATAGCAGGCAATAATAACATATTATTACAAGTGCATTAATGTTTTAGTTTGTGTTAATTTGGTGAACCCTCACCAACAAGTGCAGGATTTACTATCCTTTTATATTCACATATTATAAATTTTAAAGTCATGATTTTAAAACACATATTATTAAACATTCATAAGCATGTCTAATCTGAGAAATTTTCTAAAACTACCATAACCTAGGCACCATGCTTAGAGCATTTGACCCAGAAATGCTGGAAAGGGGTCAAAAAATGTCCCTCTTAAGAATCCTAGAAATCCTGATCATCAGTTCCTTGTACTACTTACTATGGATTAAGCTACAAGAATATGCAGACAAAACAAAAACAAAAACAAAAACCACCAAAACTTTATGATTCACACCATTTCAATATAAAAACATTTTACTACTAATGTGACTTAATCATCAAAATTACCTGTGAAAAGATTAATTAGTTTGCTATGACTTCTAAAAATGAACCAAGGGAGGATGCAAGGAAAGAGCAATATGTAAATTTCAGGCCAGAATGTACTTTGTAAAACTTCAAAAGAGACTGAAATCATCTTAAAGGTGTAGAAGGACGGTGGCAATACAGAAATGCGTTATGTAAAATTTAGAAAAGTAATGTTGATTCAAAAGGTTTATTTGATGAAATGTGTTTCAGTAATTGTTAAAAAGTAGAACCATTCTAAATCTTTGATGGGTTTTTAAATACATACTTATTCATATAAAATAGTTTTGAAACTCCCCTCCTCCCTAACTTCTCATTTTCCCTGAGATCTTGGTCTTGCAAATATTATATCACTAATATTGTATTCTACTGCTCCCTGAACCTCACATATTTTTGCCCTGTAATTCAAAAAGGATTACTGCATAACCACATCAATGTCTCAAGGAAGGTGCTGTTTCAGTATCTGACTTGACCCTCAGGTCTTTGAAGCTGACAATTATTGTCAATGAGATTTTTGTTAGCATTTTAGCACTGATTTCTCTAAAACTCAGTCTGTCATTGTTTGAACTTTAGTGATAGATAATAAAAAATTATTTTATTATTCTTAAGGATATTATGAACTATATAACTTGTTATGCTTTTCTCTTTTCTTGGCTACAAGAAAATTTAAAGATAATTGTATACCACTTTACTGAATGAAGTTCAAATGTTGATTTTATGCCTGATTCAATTTTTATATTTTTATTTTTGTTATTTTAAGATTAACTTTATTGTCTACTTTTAATTCATGAATTTTGTTTAACTTGGTATTTACTTTTATCATTCATTTTAAATCTCTTATTAGAGCAAGGTTTCAGAAATAGCAAAAGAAAAATGTGTGTGTCTGGACACATGCATATTTTCAACATCATACATATTGAAAATTAAAAACTAAAACTTACTTCCTAAAAATATCTGATAAAATATATCTTATGGACTTTAATCTCGCAGATTATAGATTCATCTGATATTATATTGGAATTTAGAGAGATATAACAATAAACTACAACCACAAGGAAATCCACTATTAATTCAAGATAGGCCTTTTCAGAACAAATCATTAATTCTGACATCCTTTAGTTCTTAAAACCAAATGCAGCTTTAAAAAATCTTCATGTTTTTTAGACTAAAATAAAGAAAAACATTTGTTTTCATCATTTAACGAAGTATACAATTCTGAAAACATTTAAAAAAATAATATATGTATACCTGAAATACACAGACATTTTTTACTTCAAATGGTCAAGCCATACATATGGTCCTTGACTCCTAACACTATTAAACAATTTTTTTAGCCAACAAAGATTGATAAATCATTTAAAAATTGAAATTTTTATATTCTAGTTGAGCTTTGTCTATTTTCTGCACTTTCCTCTAATAATGAATCAGTCAGTCTCAGTCAGATTGTAGTAGAATAATTGTATTTGGTACTAGACATCTTACAAATGATACTCATTTAGATTTCACCTTATATGATCACTCTAGGCAAAAATAGTATTATGTTTGCAGCCTAAATATGATTTTGTTCTTTTATTAATTACTATGTTTAGAATCTAAATATGGTTTTATTCTTTTATTAAGTTCTGAATTTTATACCCTTCTAGATAGAGAAGGAATATAGTAGTGTCAGCTGGGAATGGTGCCAATTTGCACTTGTTTTTTGTTTTCTCTTTCTTCCTCCCTAGCATGGGCAACCAATAGCTGATTCATACCTCCATTACATCACAGTTGGATTACAGAAGTGCTCTTTAGTCTGGCCTCTGCATGTCTTTTGCAACTCATTTGTAGATAGTCCAGAAGCTAGCAGCTGGACTTCATTTTTGTTCCAATAGTCACCATTTTATAATGCTTCTCTCTCTAAGTCACTGTGAGTTTTCCTAAGGACAAGTTGACAACTCAAAAAGGCATTTAGATTTAGTAGGTTAAATCAGAGAAGGGATTCACATTAACTTGCCAAAAGTTGATCTCTCTTTTCTACTGATGCCCCACATATCAAGAAGCATAATGATACTATATCTCCACAGAAGACTAATAAAGTAATTAGCAGAAATATGTGGTTGCAAAACATTTTTAATATACAGAATATTATATTCTTAAAAATCTTTCATAGAACTCTGGCTCAATTTTTGAGCCTTTCCAAGTTCTCATAAGTCTGTGGTATTCATAATAAAGCAGGCAGATGGTTTAGTCTCTGAACATATGCTTTAAATGCCCCCTTTGCTATTTCAAAATAATGGACCAAATTTTGCCCTCAAATTGTTATAAAAAAGTTTAAGGAGCCTGCTTCTTGAAATCTAAGCACAGAGTGCAGTCTATAGGGAATAAAATCTTTACAAAATATGGTACCTAAATTTTATTTTAAGATTTAAACTGCATACTGAGCAAACTATATTCTTTTAAGTCAGCTGGATGTGCTAAGGAAAAATCCTGAGCAGTACATACTATGTAGTTTAAGGAACAGATCAGAAGGCAAAATCTGTTTTATTTATTTACCTTTTTAAATTCTGATTCTCTAAAACCTTATGAGAATTCTCTCATTTAATTTCTGTTTGACTTCCACATTTTTCCATTTTATTATTATCTCTATTATTACTATCATGTAGATATTTTATACAGCAGCTTATAATTAAATTATTAATTAGGTAATACCACCTAAACTATGTTTATGCCTTTGCTTTAAAACATACTATTCACAATTAATACAACCCTAAAATGCTATTTCACCAGCCAATTATTCTCATTTCAAAACAATTTGCTGTTGACAAAAGTTCATTTTTTTTCTTTCTTAATAGACTATGAAACTTGTCGTCAGTGGATATATGCACTTTGTAATGCCACTGCCACAATCTAACTATACTTAAAGAAGCATCTGTTTTCTAATGTCTACATTTTATACATGACTTTCAATTCTATATTTGTGTACTTCTACATGTTTAAAGTTGTTTTTGAAAAAGTCTCTAAACTAGTTTTCCTTATTTTACAATGTCCACAAAACTCAGTAGTCTGATCAACATTCCAGATAAAAAGACCATTTAACTGACACTTCCATTATTATACAAGTGAAGAGTTTAAATAACTGTTCTAAAACTTTACTGTTCCTTTAGAAATTCTCCTCAAGGACTGACTTGGATTTAATGTAAAACAGTGTTTACTTTTAAAAGTAAATGTAATACTTGTACCCACAAGTGTTTAACTCACTGTTAAGACACATCATAATTAACAATGTTGAAAATACAGATCTTTCTATCAAGTGATCATTTTATACAAGTATCTACAAATATCTAAGCAAAATTGAAAGCTACTATTGGGACAAAACATTAACACATTCATCTGCTGATCAAGACAAACAACTTCGTGAAAATTCTCTCTCCTAAAGTCTAACTTTCACAATAAATGAAGCATTGAACTGAATTCTTAACTTAGAAACATGCTTAGCAGTATTCCAATAAACAAGCTGATTAAAAAAAAATAAAAAATAAAAAAAAAAACTCTCCAGGCTAACAGTTATGCTTTCCCCATCTTTCCTTTGCTTTCTCTTCTTTCACTTTCCATGCACACACAATACACTTACCTGCACAAATCTGAAACATCAGTCTATGTATTTTTTTTGAAATGTACTCTGTACCGATGCATTTTTCTGAGTTTCTTTCTAACCCCTGGGAATGTTAAGAATTTTAGGAAGAGAGCCACAGCTTAAGAGAGCAATTATTTGCCAGTAAATACTCAATTTGCTTGTCCTGTGATTTTTCTTCTAACTTGCATATTCAATAATCCGTCCCTGACTGCGTCACGAGCATAAAAAAGTCTTTTCTCCAAAGGAGAACACTTTCGCCAATCACCCTTCAGCCATGCCAGGGTCCAGCTCGTCAGGGTGATTTGTTAGCTTTAATTAATAATTCCTCATGCTGGCCATTTTCACAAATAACACTGAGTCTGGGACTCTGGACGGCTATGATTCAGGCTGATAAAAATACAGTGGAAAGGGGGTGGGGCGGGTGTGGGGGAATTCAGACGCCGTTTATAAACACCTCTAATCATACTCTTTCCGTTTACAATATAGAGGACGCTGCAGCTGAATTACCACGTTATGTCCAGCGATTTGTATTCAAATAGAAGCCATATGTTCCTCTACTTATCTGCTAGGGCCTCCCCTTGCCAACATTCTCACTGGGCAGACAGCATTCACAAAAGAGGTCTCTAGCCTCCGGATTGCGAAAGTTTACTGAGGGTGAAGTTGAGAAATCAGGCATACACCGGTCCTTCTCAGCGAGCATTTTGTAACAGTCTGGGAACACAGAAATACGAGTTGTGGCCGTCAGATTTCTCTAATCTTTCTATGTGATACTGGTCATTCATTTAGCTTTTTAAAAAAAATCTCTAACTTAATCCTCAAAACAGTGATGATAGCTGAATTATTTACACTTTTTGAAAAAAAAAATCTATACTTAACAAGATGATACACAATATATTGAAGACTGACAATTTTGTTTGAAAGTAAGATTTTTCCATTTAACAGACATAATCCTTGTGATTTTTGACATAAAAAGTACTTGCACAAAATCACCACTCAGGTAGTGTGCAAATAAAAACCAGGATACATAACACTCCCTGTAGTTCAAGCACATAATCAGTACTTGGTAGCAACTAATGTCCACTATGTAAAGGTGATGCTCAGAGTAAAAAGAAAGGAAACATACAGATAAAATTTTTTTCAAAGATTAGAAAATGTTCCTCAAAGAGATCAGAGCACTCAGAAGCATGTTAATATGTTCATAAGCAATTTCAAGGGTTCACAAACACTTAGAGAATATACAAAGATATAGGAAATTTTATTTATGTCCCTGATGTAGTGTGTGTGTGTGTGTGTGTGTGTGTGTGTGTGTGTGTGTTGGCAAGTTTACTAATTTACTGGATACATGTTTACCAAGCAGCAACTCTATTTTAGGAACTCAATCATACTAGGTATTGGGAGATAAGTCTAGCCTCTTTCCTTAGACACAATTTAGTTACTAGACTCTAAAAGAGAAAATTTACCTCTAAACAGAAAACCATAAAAACAACATAGCAAGAGCAGCAATATAAACACAAATGAATGAAATGGCACTCCTACTCTCAAGGCCCGAATTATTCCTAAAGGTAGAAGGAGAAATAACAGTGGTAGGAAAAACATTCTAGGGAGGGGCAAACCTTTGAACTTTTCCTAAAATTATTAGGAAAGAATCAGATTACTAGTTCTAAGAACCAGGAGATTGAATTCATGATAATTTCAGAGAAATGCTGCAGAGAGTAAATATCTCAGGATTTAAAAACAAATTTAGTGAGAAAAAAGGCTTCTCAAAACTATGTTTTGACATCATCAGAAAAGTATGCAGCATTTCCAGCACTGCAACAAATTGAGACATATACTGTCTTTCTTTCAGTATATTTCTGTTGTCTCAAGCAAATAGGAAGCATGCATGACAACTGCTGCCATTTTTGTTTCCCAGCCTGTTTATTTCTTTCTATTATGTGCACACTTCTGTTTTTATGTCATACCTGCATAATTATTAAAAGGGAAAGCTACATTTATAATATTTAGTGGTCACACATATACCTCTGGTAGAGAGTATATACTATACATCACTGAGCCCAAATGATAGGTCAGAAATTAAATAATATCCTAATTTCATTAAAAAATTGCTATTTCAGAGCCAGTAAATGCTTTTGGAAAGTGTATAGAGTTATTGATGATGATGATGAAAATTGTGTTATATATTATATAAAAAGTAGCCAAAATACTATACTTACTATTATCAGGAATACTAGGCATTTAAAAAATTATAAACTTAATTAACGAAGTTAATACATATTTATCAAGCTCCTATTTAGAGAGTGCTTATCAGTAACTATTTGGTTTTTTACTTCTAAATGCTCATGTATAATAATAGTTAATATTTATTGAATAAATAAAATAAATATTTTACATGTATTATCTGAGTAAATTAACACAACATAAGAAGTAGGTACTAATACCATCTGCATGCAATGGTTACCTAAGTTACAAGCACTAAAGCTGGACATGAACTATATAGATTCATAATGAAACTACAATACCTGATACCCACCAAAAATCAGTTTTACTATTTTATAGTTACATATTAACAAATAATGCTTATGTTATTATTTTTAAACTAGGAACACTCATGTTGTTTTGAGATTATTTTGAGAGGTAAATTAAATACCTATATCTAATGAGGTATGCCTCATAAAATAAGACAGAAAATTAACGTTCCTTAGTAGGAAATTAATATTATATGATAGGCTACACTTGTAAAACAATGACAAGTGGCTTGGGTGGGCATACTTCAGGTGATAAAATAGAGCACCATAAGATAACAAGCTTTTTCAACCTCTATACCCCTTGTTAAAGCTACTTAAACTAGGGGATGGCAATTCAAAATCTTTTGCAGTGTTAGAGGTAGGATGAAAAGTAGTTTTTAAAATAGGAAGGACATTATGTCAGAAAGAATTAGGTTTGAATCCTAGCTTGCTCACTTTTAGATGTGTGCATAGGGTCAAATTAATTAGGTACTTGGAGGCTTTTTCTTTTCATCTCAAATGATTTGTTACAAAGATTAAGGAAGATAGCATATTTAAAGTTACACAGCAAAATTACTATCCCAGAAGTTGTACACAATAGCTGGCATTTCAAGTATGCAGAGTTAAAGCTTAAAATATGCAGCCAAGATTTATTACTTATAGACCAAATGACACACACATATCTAAGCCTGCCTTCTTACTTTTGACAATAATGTAAATAAGTCTTAGCTATGACAAACTGGGCTCAGTAGTCTGGTAGATTTTCTTTTCAGGTTGTTAATAATATAGCTAAAATGGCTGTGCTTAGTAAAAAAAGAGAATCCAGATAAATTAGAGATAGATGACACAGTTAATTTGTTAACAATAAACAAATTCTTATTTTTCCAAGTGATTAATGCAGTACTACATTTTATTTAAAGGAGATAGAGAAATTCATTTGGAACTGCCTGGGAAGGCCATCATTTGATATAATCACATATTCCTCTCTCAGAATATATACTTACATAATTACTAACTTCCTGTATTTCTCTAACTCCAGAAATTTTTAGAGGCCTTCTCACATTCTTTCTTCTCTCTGAACATTGACTAAGTCTAGCTATCACCAATTCATGACTTAAATTATGATGTAAACATGACACTTTTATGATGGAACATGGCACTTTTTTATCATTCAGCTACTTCTGTGTGAAATGAAGGCTTCTTTCTGGAGGTGTCACTGGAAATGCTTCAAGAGGGCTCTTCCTATTTACATACTTATGTATGCAAAGTGTCTCCTTTGAGGTTTCTTTTGGGCTAGAGATTTCCTGACTTTCCATTACTGGTCCACATTCTATGGCCCTTGTCTGAAATTAGATTTGTATGGGGCTACCCACAGATAACCAAATGAGCACAGGGACTCTGAGTCTCACCTGTTTTCTAGACTCTGATCATGTCTCAATTGTACATCTTAATTGGAAGAAAGTAAAAGTATAAGAGACCATGTCATATATTTTTCCTCTAAGATAACTGGATTGGTAACAATGTGGTTAAATTTTGGCCTAGCAGGGTACTTGCTTTCTTATTAGCCGTCTGAGTTCCTATATATGGAAGTCTCATCATATAAATTATGTATACTTTGTAGTTTTTAAACATATGTATATAAATATCAAACCTAAGAATATCTTTCTTAGTGATACTAATCTAATTAAGAAATAAAAAATAACTGAATCCCAATTTTAAATTTGGGACTTATATCTAAAAAAGAATGTTAGAGAACAACTATTCTAAAATTAAGATCAATTAACAAACATTCTTACTAGTATGGTTAAAAACCTAAATGTTTCTCATAATACCTTCAAGTATTCATTTCTTCCTGAAAGTTTTTAAGTTTCACAAATATGAAAATCAAGGTTCTCTAAAGGAGATAAATAGTCACACAATAATATAGTTCACAAAATAGGGGCTGGGGAGATAGCTCAGTAGAATAAGCGCTTGCCTGGCAAGTGCAAGGCCCTGAGTTCAATCCCCAGTCTGCAAAAAAAAAAAAAAAATAAAAAAATATATGTAGTTCAAAATTTAATAACTTTCTGTAACACTGTATGTAGTGTGCTATAATTCATTTAATATACTCTATCTCTGTTTTGTCATTTTATCTTAAGCACTTTGATCATCTCACTGAGGCCTGAATCCTGGATTTAGGTCCTAAGTCTCTGAGTATCAGAGTGAAAAATTAAGTAGAAAAACAGTAATACCTAGTATAACCTTAATTATTACATTTAGCACCTTAATATCTTCCTCTTTCAGCTATAAAATGGGTATAAGTATTTTTACATGTTTTACCAAATACTATGTAGTAATTAATTATATTATTGTGAAGTTTATTATAACTTTTCAGCAAAATTTCTTACTTGCAGGTGAATTGATTAATGTATAAGATTGACTGAATCTTTTTACAGAACCTACATAAATCACATTATACTTCATAATATATAAAATTAGTTTTTGTTAATTGAGTGTACCACTTTTTTTTTGGTGGAACCAGGGATTGAACTCAGGCCCTTGCGCTTTCCAGGGAATCGCTTATTCCACTGAGCCATCTCCCCAGCCCAAAGTTTGTCTTTTTTTTTTTTTTTTTTTCGGAACCGGGGATTGAACTCAGGCACTTGCCAGAGAAGTGCTTATTCCACTGAGCCATCTCCC
>NDGN011302092.1:0-16912 GCA_002564285.1 Tympanoctomys barrerae
TTTTTTAAGTACAGGATCTCACTACACAGATTGTACTCATACTGATTCTCCTGTTTTCAGCCTCCCAAACGCTGGGATTACAAGCTCATGCTCAGTTTCAGTTCAGTCTCAATGCACCCCAGGGATGGGACCAGCATAGCACACTGGGGATCAAACCCCAGTCGCTGCGTCTGCTTAAACAGGCACTTTAGCCGGCTGAGTTATCTGGCCAGCCCTGATAATGGTCAATTTTGTGTTTATACTTTAGAAAATACAAGATATTAACAGTTCTACATAGTATAATTAAAGTGGCTTTCTTTTTTTTCTTTTTGTTTTTTGTTTTGTTTTGTTTTGTTTTTGTGTGTGTGTGTGGTGGTACCAGGGATCAAACTCAAGATCTTGTGTTTATCAGACCAGTGCTTATGCCATTTAGCTATTTCCCCAGCCCTGGAAGTGGCTTTCTTTTCATGTAGCTTTTCTATTTATTTCCAAATAGATCTTTAATAAGGCATATTGAAGATAAAATATTTAATATCTCCATAACTTGGATGCGTAGTCTGAGAATGTTAATTTATATTGTTAAAATAATTATTTTATCCTTCCTTTATTTATCTGTAATTTCAATCACTGAAGTACAAAAGTCAGTCAACTGAGGTCAGTTGTTACTGTTGTTTTGCCCTACTATGAATATATTGAATGTGTTTTTGTTCTTTTTATCCTCTATCAAAGGTTGAATTGATAAAAGGAAATTTACAAAGTGTTGGACTTACACTCCGTCTTGTTCAGTCAACTGATGGGTGTGCTGGCCACGTCATCATTGAAACTGTGGCCCCAAACTCACCGGCTGCAATTGCAGATCTTCAGCGGGGAGATCGCCTCATTGCTATTGGAGGTAATTATGCTAACGTCCAGTATCCTTTATGTTTACAGAGAAACTCAAAAGTAGATGCAGAGATTTTCATTTCTAGAGTGTCTATTGAGGAAAAGCCACGAGAGCCATTTGGGCTGCAGCAGACAAGGCCGTAGAGCTGGGGTCACCCAGACCCTTGGAAATCCATCTCACCACAGCCTGTCCTGGGTGCTGTCCCCTCTGAAGAATTGTCAGTTACATACATGGTTAATATCAGTTTCCCAAAACAAAACGCGGTACAAATATGCAGAGTAAAACAGTGTTCTCTCTACCTCTAATTCTTGTTTAAAAATATCACTTATTGAGATAAGAATAGGTTAATACACATATGAAAAAAATTTTATATGTTTCCCTCCTCCCTTTTTCTTGCACTTAAATATATCCTTTGTTGTAACTCCAGGAAACAAACTCAAATCCAGATTTATTTGAAACTCCTTGATATTTACATATAACCTAATATATCCTCCTTTAACCAACCAAGCCAACTATATAATTTTTGAAATAGTCTTTATTTTCTTTCCCAATATTGAGATTGAACCCAGAGCCTTTGCACTGAACTATACTCCCAGCCCCCTTTTTAATTTTTTGTTTATAGAGACAAGGTCTCACAAAGCCCATTTTACCCAGGCTGGGCTTGAATGTACAGTCCTCCTGCATTGTGATTTTTTTTTTCTTTTAGTACGTTACAATCTTTGGCCCAAAAGGTATTTCTCAAAAAGATTTTCATAGCTATAATTGACTTTTTATGGATTTTTGGTCATTTTTAAACTATTTAATAGCAAAATTGGTGATGGTTGGCATAGGGTTGGCAAAATGTTACAGTTAGGTCCTATAATAGAGTTCATTTTACTATATTCTCAACTTTTGAATATTTTTAAAATATTCCTAAAGAAAAATCCAGGTTTGGATGGCCAGCCCTGAGAGGTATAGTGGCCATCTCCACAAAGTCCCTGATGATTAAGGAAGAGTTGAGATGAGAAATTTTTGAGTCACCAAAAACAAAAGAGGAATAACAAGAAAAGAGACAAGACATTAAATTAAGTTGAAGTTTTCCTTCTGCAGAACACTAGGTGAAAGTATTTTTCATTTAGGCATATGTGAAATGATAATTCCTGGGACATAGTGAACTTAAAGGGAAGTGATAGTAGTATTTAAGGCTAAATAAATCATGTAGAACTAGATTAGCTCTAAGTTTCAGGGTAAGTTTCTAGGCTATCAGCTTTCAAACTGAAATGTCAGGAAAATCTGGCAGCAGTATGCTTGGTGAGCGAAGTAGCAAAGGTCTGAATGAGCGCTTACAGCAGGAGTCGTTTACTGCACAGGAGGCCAATGTTCAGGAGTATTGGCACACTGAAAACAAGTGGACCAGATCTCTGAGTTAGAATCATAGCCAAGGAAGTCACCTGTGTCATGGATTTATTCACATTGGGTTCACTGGGTGGTAGCAGGTTGATTTATAGTGGTCAGAATAGGAGGATGAGTCAGAATGCTGGAGATGTAGTACCAAAGAAAAGCCAGGTGGTTGATTTCCACAAGGAGCTGGAGTAGAGAAAGGGGGAAATCAACCAAAGACAAAGGATAATCCATTTTTTAAACTACTGGAAGCCACACATGGTGGCACATTCCTGTAATTCCAGCACTTGGGAGTCTGAGGCAAAAGGACTGCCTTGACTTGGAGGTCAGCCGAGGCTACAAAATGAGTTCAAGGCCAGCCTCCACTATATAGTGAAACCCTGTCTCAAAAAACTTAAATTAAGCGACTGGAGCAGAGGTGAATACCAAGCAGGAAGCAGAATGTTAGGAGAAATTATGAAAGAAAAAGCCTTGGTAATGTTTGAAGATGACAGTCAAATATCAGTGCAGAAAAACTAGAGATGAGCACAACCGCCTTAGTAGAGTGTTGTGGAAAACAAGGAAAGAAAAAATGAGGGAGAAAGAAAAGGAGCAAGATAAGAATTAGGATAACTAGAGAAGCAAAGTCTAAAGGAGGGACCAAAATGAAATAAAGGATATGTCCTCCTCGAAAATAAGACTCACAGTGCCTGGCAGGGAGTCAATCTTTTTCATGTTGGTACTTTGGGCAAACAAGGTAACAGCATCTGCAGGGTGAGAGGTGGTGGGAGGATGGATTTCAAGGAATAGGAGAGGTTTGAAACTGCTCTTTTACACTCTTAGAGACCAGTCTAAAAGCTAAGCAGCACTGAACGCTTTGCCAAAAATGGATTATAAGATTTGATGCCTACATCTAGGTAGTAAACTCAGGAGCAGAAATGAGATGGGGCTAGCAAAGCTGGAGCCCAAAGAGACAGGTGTACAATAGCAGAAGAAAGGGCTAGGACAGCAGAGTCACACATAGCAGCAAGAACAGTGTAATCTTGAGACTTAGGTTGGGTAGACAAGCAAGTAGTATCAGAAGACCTAGGGGACCATAAGAAGAAGGAAGCAAAGATTGGGCTGTAAAATTGCTTAAAAACAATCAGCTACCGACAGGATTGCAAGAGGTAAAAATAAAAAGTGATGAGAGCGATTTTTGGTGTGGCAGAGTTCTGCCTGATGAGCAAGTCTTGCAGGGTGGCTGAAGTAGAGCACAGAGGTTGAGCAGCCTGTGAGGTGAAGTCATTAGAAGAGGCTGATGTTACTTTGATTTACTGAGTATGGCCATGACTCCTTTGGAAAACAAAGACCCTATCTTACCTTTTGATAAGCTGTGTAAAGGGATAGTATGGGGGAAGTATTTGGGGACGGTGGACAAGATGGCAAGAAATAAGGCTTTAGATGATAGGAATACTCAGTATCACACTAGGTGCCTCAGGGAAAAGATAGATACCTGGTAGAGATGCAAAACAGCTTTTCACTGAGCATCCTTTTGTATCTTTGAATTTCAAACTATTAGGATAACAAATTAGAAAATTTAAAATTTAAGATAGTACAGATGCAGATATGAACCAACTTTTCAAATTTTAAAGCAGTTTATACTTTTTTTTATCATCCTGAAGATGAGTTTAATGCCTAATGAAAAGAACCTGTCAAAAGAGTTGATTGTTGGTCTCTTAATTGAATCATTCATCACATAGCTTTTAGTCCCTGAAATATTTTGGAATTTCCTTCAGTAAAATCACAGCTTCTCATCACCCTACATCTAGTTTAGCCATAATTAAGTCCTCTTAAACATAGGTTTTCTCTACTCACTTCCTTGGTTCAAACTGAGAAACAATGTCAGTTAACGTAGGATGGATTGGGAAGCAGTTAAGATTGGCAGGTAGGCAAGCACGCTTAGGGGTCTTGTGTCATGTGGGTTGAAAAATTAAGTATTCTCGGGATGTTAGCACCTTCAGATTAAGAATCAGGATGCAATTCATCCAGAAATTAAGTAAAACATTTTTACTTAATTACTCTTTCATTAGTTAAATAATCATAAGTTATAGCAATTATATTTAACAAATGCAGGTGAGTGTTACTGCAGTAATTGATGTTTTCCCTTTTAAATCTTAAAACCAGGTGTGAAAATTACCTCGACACTACAAGTGTTGAAGCTTATCAAGCAGGCTGGTGACCGAGTTCTGGTGTACTATGAAAGGCCCGTTGGCCAGAGTAATCAAGGTGTGGTGCTACAAGATAATTTTGGCCAGTTAGAAGAAAACTTTTTATCAAGCTCATGCCAACCAAGTTATGAAGAGGAAGCAGCAGGATTGGCAGTAGATACTGAAAACAGAGACCTGGATTCTGAATATGAAGACTTGGCAAGTGATGTCAGAGTACAAAATGAGCTCAAAGATGAGGCACCATCATTAAGTCAGAGTCCCAAACGGACTCCAACAACACTTTCTATTAAACCCCTTGGCGCTATATCACCAGTTTTAAACCGTAAAGTAGTTGCAGGAAGTCACCCACCACCACCAAAAATGCCATCCAAAGAAGGAACTAAACCTTTGGCCCTAAAAACTTCTGAAGTAACAGAGCCAGTACAAGTGTCAAAACCCACCCAAGGATCCACTTTCAAACCACCTGTGCCACCGAGACCACAAATGAAAGTTCCTTTGCCTTGTGCTGATACTCCAAATCAAGCAGAACCAGATGGTCTTGTTGAAAAGCCAGAGAAGGTGCTGCTTCCTACTCCAGTAGACAAGTCTGCTGAAAAGCAGGTGAAAAATGTAGATCATGTAGAAGATTTGAGCACATCTAAGCAGTTTTTAGCAAAGCAAGAAATGGCTAAAGATTTTACTTCAGAAAGTTCCTGCCCTACCAAAGACAACACAGATGATCGTCAAACATGGGAATCATCAGAAATTCTTTATCGGAATAAGCTAGGAAAATGGACAAGAACCAGAGCATCCTGTTTGTTTGACATAGAATCCTGTCACAGGTACCTAAACATTGCACTGTGGTGTAGGGATCCTTTCAAGTTGGGGGGTCTCACCTGTTTGGGGCATGTTAGTTTAAAACTTGAAGATGTGGCCTTGGGATGCCTAGCTACATCCAACATGGAATACCTTTCCAAATTCAGGCTGGAAGCTCCTGCACCTAAGGCCATGGTCACTAGAACTGCTCTACGCAATCTGAGTATGCAAAAGGGCTTCAATGACAAGTTTTGCTATGGTGACATTACTGTTCACTTCAAGTATTTGAAGGAAGGAGAACCAGACCACCATATAGTTACTAATGTAGAAAAAGAAAAAGAACCCCACTTAGTAGAAGAAGTTTCTGCCCTCCCTAAAGAGGAGCACCTTATTGGACAGATGAGCTCCCCAGAAAATAAGCATAGTTTCCAGGACACTCAATTCCAAAACCCAACCTGGTGTGATTACTGTAAGAAAAAAGTTTGGACAAAAGCTGCCTCCCAGTGTATGTTGTGTGCTTATGTTTGCCATAAAAAATGTCAAGAGAAATGTCTGGCTGAGACTCCTCTGTGTGGGGCAACTGAGAGACGGATAGACCGGACTCTAAAAAACCTTAGGCTGGAAGGCCAGGAGCCCCTCTTAGGCCTGCCTCCTCGTGTTGATGCTGAAGCTACTAAGTCAGTCAATAAAACAACAGGTTTGACAAGGCACATTATCAATACCAGTTCTCGCTTGCTAAATTTGCGTCAAGTCTCTAAAACTCGCTTTTCTGAACCTGGGACTGATCTTGTCGAGCCCTCACCAAAACACACGCCCAACACATCTGACAATGAAGGCAGTGACACAGAGGTCTGTGGTCCAAACAGTCCTTCCAAACGGGGAAACAGTACAGGAATGAAGTTAACGAGAAAGGAAGGTGGGCTGGATGACAGTGTTTTTATTGCAGTTAAAGAAATTGGCCGTGATCTGTACAGGGGCTTGCCTACAGAGGAAAGGATCCAGAAGCTAGAATTTATGTTGGATAAATTACAGAATGAAATTGATCAAGAGTTGGAACACAACAATTCCCTTGTTAGAGAAGAAAAGGAGACGACTGATACAAGGAAAAAATCACTTCTGTCTGCTGCTTTGGCTAAGTCAGGTGAAAGACTACAAGCTCTAACACTGCTAATGATCCACTACAGAGCAGGCATTGAAGACATTGAAACTTTAGAAAGTCTGTCTTTAGACCAGCCCTCCAAAAAAATAAGCAAATACACAGACGATGCGGAAGACCTCGATACTGAGATCAGCCGACTGATAGACTCTCAGCCATTCAGCAGCATCTCAGATGACTTATTTGGCCCATCTGAGTCTGTGTAATGATGGGGAGAAAGATGCGTCTAAATTTTAACAGAACTACATTTCAGTCCTCTTGTAATGCACCTTGGCCTGCTTCTTCACAGTTACTTGCTTGTGTAAGAAAGAATGAAAAAGGTTTTCTAGCAAAAACAAGACCAGCTCACTAAATCAGTTGTTTCAGATTGCATTTATAGGTAGGCTTTTTTGGATTTATACTGGGAATTTATTTTTACTAATTTATTTTTAACTTTTTCTAATTATGTAATTATGTAAGCTAACTTTTCATGTTTACGTATGTGTGATGTCTCACTGTTCTTCCTTCATGTTCCTTCTGAATTAATGTTACATAGGATATAGCCCAGATTCTTGAAATACTTTTATTTCCATCACGGTTGTTAACAACAAATTTGCTGCATGCCCAAATTGACAAAATCAGTCATTGGGGGAATAGGTTGTGAAGCTTTTGTGTTATGTTTTGAGATTTGGGGGGTTGCTTTTTGTTTTTGCCAAATGTAAAATGAAACCAGATGCTGCAGCTTTAGTCTGTTATGCTGATTTAGTAAAAAAAAAAAAAAAACATTTTTTACATATGTTGCTTGCTTTCTATGCTTCTATGAATTTTTTTCTAAAGCTTTTGTGAACCTAAATTATATTACAAATTCAGTGATTTAATTTGATGAACTTGCATTGAAAAATGTAACAGAATAATACATTTGGTTAAGAATCTTACAGAAGTAACAACATTTAATTACTGCAAAACAATAGGCAGTGGGATTTTTGAAATATCTTTCAGAATGTCAGTGCTTTCCTTTTAAGTGGAAGTTCTAATAAGCATTTGTGATGATTTTTCATCTCCAGTTTTCCCATAGGAAATAAAGCATGTGTAAGGATGTTTAAAGTTTCGGAGGACTGGGGGCCTGCCCATTATTAGCTCAGTTGTTTAAGTGCCTTAAACAACTGAGCTTAAACAAAGCAGTCAGGCTCAGGATGCTGTGGTTCAATCCCCAGATCCTGAAGCCAAACCAGACCTAAGCTGAAGACATCCTGAGGCCACCAAAAAAAAAATTCTAAAGTTTCAGAGGATTGTTCCTAAAATGATGCTGTTGATCACTCGTTTTGTTTTAAAAACACTTTCATGTAGGACTATGTTGTGAAGGAGAGGGATCGTGCAAAATATATTTATTGCTTCATCTGGGGTCTTCCAGGCTTAAAGGAATGGTGATCATTCTGAATGCTTCCATAGTTCACAATGTCTTCATTCATTAAAAGGAAAAGAAGTAGCAGTATACGCAGAACTGAGACCAGTTCTCTGAAAATGAAGATCTACCTGAATACTGGATCCATCTTAGGATCATGACTGAGGGAAAATATATAAGCTTGACAAGTTTGTTATACCTTAAAAGTTCAGGCCTGTTATTTGCCTACAAAATAGATACGTATGTTTTCCCCTTTTGTAGGAAATGGCTCTGATAACTTGATACTTACATAAATCAGCATGAATCTAAACTAGATTGTACAGCTTTTACAGCTGTCAGGAAAAGGTATAGTATAACAGTAATGCTGTGGCCTAGTCTGTAGTCCCACACTCCATTCAGAAACTTCCATTAATGAACTGTATGGCCACAGACAAGTCACAAAAGAGCTTGGTGCAGCAGTTTCCCCGTCTCTAAAGTGATGGTGGTCCTCCTTCCTCTCACTACCTCATAGGACTGTTAGGAGGAAAATAGCATAACTGCAGAGCGGCTTTGAACCTAAAAGCTATACAAATAGGTATTATTTCTCTGTGAAAAAAATCTTTGAGGGCAGAAATTAGTCCAGTTCTAACACCAACAGCCAACTTTCATTTCCATTTTATTAAATATTAGGACAATAAATACCTTCTAGACAGATTGGGTTTATAACAAAAATATATCTGGGTATACCCCTGTGCGTTGTTTATTTAAGCATGCTCACACTTTAACAGAACACTGCTAGTGAAGGCTTTCTACATGAAATCCCCGAAAGCTAAAATGCCCTACAGCATATATTTGAAACAACCTGCCCAGTATATGTATGTTTCATCCTGTAAAAAGTACCTTGGCATCGTTAACCTGGGAGGTAGACTGACTATAATTGGCGGGTGTGCATGGATTAAACCATGATACCAAGCATGCTCCTGAAACTGGCCTTTGAAAGAGCAATAGAAGTAATGCAAAACTTTGGTTTCATAAGAATCTACTCTTGTTTTAAAGTACTTAACTCTGTAGAACCACAGTTATGGAAAGCTCAGTAATGCTGCTAATGATACTTGTAAAATAATACCTTAATGTAGCGCAGTATTTTCCTATCTGCTAGCTGAAGCAGTAGAGGCATCGTGGTTGTACTTCAGTGTGAGGAGGCTACGCTCCGAACAGCTTAGCGTGTAGTGAAGTACAGGCTTTAATGGGAAAACTTGTATTGTATTACATTACTGATGTAATCTTGCTGCCATGCTATGTTATCAATAGCTTAAAAATAATAAAGACTACTACACAAAACACTGATCTTCATTTGATGACATCTAAAAAAAGATGATTGCTGCATCTCTGGAATTATGTCCAGTATAATTTGGTCATGCTAACAAAGTGCACTGTTGCTAAACAAAATTGCAAAAGTTAATCTTTTACAGTTCATTTGTAAAATATATTTATATATTTGCTTTTGCTGTATAGTAGTAATTAGACTATTGAAGATGTACTTTTGCTACTGATTTTTTACATAAATGCTTGGATTAGAGAAAATGAGCAACATTTTAAGAATTATTTTGCAGTCATTAATATGGTACATTTATAAAATCAAGCCTCTTATTTTTAAATAGCATAACTAGCTGAAATGTTATGATATGCTGTGATTCAAATAAGAACACAACCTAAGGAGTATAATGGCACATTCTAAACTTACACATGAATTTTTTCAAGGCAGTTGGAAAATATCTCACTCATTACTAGTAAAAAAATTCTAGTTCCCTAAAAGTAAATTTCAAATGTCTTTTATTTAAAAATATATTGTCCTACCCTATCAATATTGTCTCTGCTGTGTAAATATATTGTCCTAATTCCTAAATTGAGATAATAGTTTTGCTTACCAAAACGAAGAGATTCCCCTCCTCCTTTGAGTTCCAGGTGCTCTTTAGCATCTATCTAAAATTGGGTATATGTACACCCCTAGCCCTGGAAGCTGTACACACCACTCCAAATGCCCCTATTTAAGGGTCTCACAGAGCTTCCAGACTCTACAGGACATTTTAGTTTTCTTCATCAGATAGTTACTTGTTCATAGCAATCACAATAGTAAGGTAAAGAGATGCAAGGATAACTTTTTCCACATTGATATGTTAGAAGGGATGATGACTACAATAATTGTTTCAATTAAAGTTTTGTTACAATAAAACACAATTGTCATTAAGGCCCCTCAAAAATCCCCTAACTTTGAACACCTATCATCCGTGCCACTTTCTGAAGTAGTTTTGGAAGTCCTCTGTCTTTACAAAGTGTGGTTTTTAAAAAAGTGGTGAGGCCTGATGAGCTAGCTTGGCAGTGTAAGTGCCTGCCTGGCAAGCACAAGGACCCAAGTTCGATCCCCAGCACTGCATGCTGTGGGGGCCCTGAGCCAGCCACCAAAACTGGGAATGGTGGTGCACAGCAGTAATCCCAGAGCTGGGGAGGCTGAGACAGGAGGATCACTATGAGTCTGAGCTGCATAGTGAGACCATATGTCAAATAAATAAAACATTAATTTAAAAAAATACATGGCAAGTGTTGCTGCTGAGTGTCATCCATCTTGAAGGAAAGCAGGCTCATAGATACACTATGATGTGTTCTCCACTGGGGAACTTCTGGCTCCTCCCTGAAGTCAAAATGACTGACAAGTGAATGTCGTGAACTGATTCAGGACACTGAAACATCCACAACAGCACAATTAAACAGAAACATGGAAAAGGGCTTTAGAACTGCTTCAGAAAGTGGCAAGAATGATAGGATGGGTCGGAAGCCAGGGAGAATGTGGGGAAGGGGATTATGGCAATGTCTTTTACTGTAATCCTTAAACACTTTGTTTCTGTCATACCACATATTTTACCTTAAATGTAGAAAGCCAAAAAGTATGATTCATAGTAGGCTACAACGACCTGATACCTGTCACAACAGAAGTTTTTAATTTTTAAAAAATATCCAGTCAAAATGATACCTTATGTATTTCATTCCAACAATTAGTTTATGAAAGAATACAGGTAGGCACAGTGCAGTGTTTATAAGGTTTATTAAGTAAACTAGCTCAAACGTGACGGAACAGACACTTAGCATTCAAATGAAAGGTGATACTGCTACCTCATGAAAATTTTGTTACCAGCTGAAAACAAAAACACCTTTGTTCAAAGAATGTTCAGAGCTGTATGTTTTTCTGTTTTGATACATAATTTTTAAATTTTCAGTCTTGCTAGCCCAGAATGTTAGCATATAAAAGACCTTAACCATTTTTTTCCCTCAGATACATAACTTTTTTTCTCCTCAAACAGTTCTGAAAAGTTCATCTATGAAAAATCCTAGGGATCAATCAGAGGGTGTGCCCTGGCACAGTCATTCCTACAGAAGCCAAGGCCTTGATGACAAAATTTAAAAATACACACACAGTATTAGGGTCAGGCAGAACCACACGCCATCTCCAATTTGTAGCACATTCTTTTAAGACCTTCCTGTAGACAGAAGTGAAAGCAATCCTGCCTTTCTTATTTTACTCGTGAGAGTTCTGCCAGAGCTACCTCTCATAATTGTGACTGTCCAATGTTAGTAAGAAGGAAGCTTGTTTGCTTCGAACACACTACACTCGGAAATCACAGAAAAGCTTCAGAAAGCAAGTCACTTCACAAAACAAAATCACTTTCCATAAGTCAATAAGACTGAGGAGTTTGTTCTGAAGTTCTTAGCTCCTCAATGTCCAAGTTAATATTACAATTTTAGCTTAACAAAATTGATATCAAGTAATTCCTGTTTGATTATGGAACTGTAGAACTAAATATTTAATAAGACATTCCACACTATCTTCGCATTCCCATCATATCTCACACAAAACAGCATAAGCTGACAGTGTTCACTAACTATTTGCTGGTACACTAAAGACATCAATGTTGTCATGCCTGGAAAAACTACACTACCCAGCACACAGGATGATGCAGTAACATGTTTAAATGTTTGGTTTTTCTCTTCTGCCTGGAAAAAGGGATGTGTGCCCATCACTTGTATTTATCTGTTCACTAGTGTGGTTAAAGACCATTCCTTCATCCTTGTTCAAAATTTGTTTTCACACTTCTGTAAAAGACTTTCAGGAGTTTAGAAAATAATAGTTGCAGACAACCCAAAATTAATAGATCTCAAGAAAAAACACTTGGATGATCTGCAGACAGGTCAGGTTGTATTCTTGACTTCTTCAAGTTATAGTAGTTATTATATTTGTAAGCTTTTTTTCCCTAAAACTTGGAACTATGTGTAGTAAACTTCACCACCCTTAACCTTGATAGTGTAAGATATATATACCCTATTCTCATCCGGTAAGATGCTCAGATGTACATCCTAGAGCAAAAGCTTTACACATCTCTATATTGGGTATTTATCTGGTTTTGGAACATTTACTGTTTTCCTCTTGTTGGCTTTAATGTTTGCTGCCAAACATAGAATGTGGAAGCAGGTAATTTACCACTATCCCTTCCCAGATAGGTGATTACATGGAAAACTGAAGCCAGGGAACATCTGTGGACAAATCCAAAAGATGACTGACTCCTGTTCAAGTCCTCTGTACTTGAGATAACTAGCTGTTAACTCATAAATATATTGATAGTAATTACAAGTTAAGTAACAATGTCACTACAGAATGTGCTGTCTTACGTGATTCTCTTTTTCCTATTTCCTTCTAGTTCCTTGTTGGAAGAGTCTTAGATAATCTGTGCTTTATCACTCATTCCCAATATTCAGAAAATATATTTTGTCCAAGTGTTCGTGAATTTAAGTTTAAAAAATTATATTTGATTTGGATTCAAATATTTATAGATTTACAATATACCTATTTCTTCAAAATATACTGTATGATATTTAATAAAAGCAAATACATAAAATAAAGTTTTCAACACTATTTATACAAACCCCTAGAAAAGCTTCTTTTTCTTTATAAGGCTGTTGGCAGTCGATCATAACCACGGAAAAGAAATAAAAACCTTTGGTTGTTGGACTCTTTCAGCAGGAATGGATGGTATGACTAAGACAGCTCCGGATGAGTCGTTGCACGGGAAACACTTTTACACAATTAAACACTTGAGCGATGTTTGAGGGTCTCAGTCACTTTCAGATTCTTCATCATCTCCTATTGGATATGCCTGGGTATTGTTTTGAGTGTACATTTTTGTTTTCATGGGACAGTTGTGATCCATGAGAATAGCCTATAAGAGAGCAGATGTTGGCAAGTATATTGTAAGGATAAGACAGTGTTCACCTACTTTTGAAGGGTTACTAACATGAAGCTCTAAATCATTATCTGCTATTGACCCACTATTAGAAACCAGTGCCAGGTGCCTGGCTCAGGATCCCTGGAGCTGGCTGCTAAATGGAAATTCCACATAACAACAAGATAGTGGAATTGGCCTCTGCAGTATTTGCATTATACCTGTTGGAGGGCAAAATTCCATTCTGGAAATTTGTGCTTTGGAGGGAGCGAGGGGTGAGAGTTAAGAAGTTATACTTAAAATTTTGAAAATGGGGGTGGAGGACAGAGCCCTGGAGGTCTTCAGTCCAACTTCAGTTCACAGATTTTACTGCCCCCGCACTTTGAGGACACATGAGGAGGGGTCTCACTTGTCTATGTAGCTTGTTCCTACGAAGTACTTTAAAGCCACAGTGCCATGCCCCTTTGATATTTTTCTGAGCTATCCTGAGCCTTTATCTTTTCTTAAATGTGATATTGAGACTTCTCCCCAGATCCTGGCTGTCACTCTATAGTTCAAATTTGTGAGGTATGATTTAAAATTTTGTAAAAATGCTGTTATAGAGAACATAGCCATTAAGCCCCTTCACATTAAACACAACCTATCATTCTTGCTACTTTCTGAAGTTCTGGAAGTCCTCTTTTTTTTTTTTTTTTTTTTTCTTATGTATTTGGTACAGAGACTCACTATGCAGCTCAAACTCAGTGATCCTGTTTACAGCCTTCCCAGCACTAGGATTACAGGCATGCACCACCACACCCGGACTCACCACACCCGGTGGCCAGCTCAGCACACCCAGGGGTGTGACTGACACAGCAAGTGGCGCTGGGATCGAGCCCTTGTCCCTGCGCTTGCCTAAGCAGGTGCTTAGTCTGCTGAGCTATGTTGCTGGTCCAGTCCTCTTTTCATATATTTGGGTGCACTGTTGCAGCTCCCTTGATATTCTGAATTGAGTCAAAACATGTCACTTTCATGGTCATTCTGACTTTAAGGAAAAGCCAGGAGCAACACAGTGCCAGATCCCGTGAATAAGGTATGTGAGAACATACTTCATGAGCCTGCCTTTTTGTTGGGTAGCACTTAGCATTTGCTGAATTTTTATCAACTTTATAAAGACATGGAAGAAAACTCAGAGTTGCTTCAGGAAGTGGCAAAACAATGGGATAAGGGAAGGGAAGAAGAGGATTTTGAGGGAAATTAATGACAATCTTTCACTATAATTTTTTAATTCACAGATTGTCAGTATTTCTTTCACCTTGTGTATCCCTTGTATGATTTTTTTAAAAATACACTGAGAAATATAGAAGTCATGCCCTATTTCATAACTGAGAAGCAGGCAAAAAAAAAAAAAAAGACTAAAACTATGAGTAGCTCTTTGTTGTCAAAGCAGACTCAACTAGCAGACACTTGTGTTCACTGTGCCTCTTAGCAGTGTGTAGATCCCAGCATCTAATCTGATAACAGCTCTGACATTTTTTCTGCCAGGAACATGCGATACATTTTAGATGAAATACTTCACCTTAATAATAACCCTGGGTGGTAAATTAACAAAACAAGGGACAAATGTTTACAAATGGATTACACCATGTAAGTGGATGTGGTGTGAATCATACGTGTCTGGTCATGTTAGCTTCTGGCCCCATGACCCATGCCCAGCCCAAAGGGCCTTCACTGGATGATCTCCCAAAATCACCACCAGCACCATCCAGTAAAAGCTGTGGTCCTCCTTGCCTGCTCTTAGTCTCAAAACTAAGACCAAGAAACATTCCCTATTTTTAAAATTAGTTCTGCAACCTGGAAGAGGAGCCTCTCCATTAAAAGTTAGCTATTAGCTCAGTATTTTGAGGGTTAGTGGCTTCAGAGAAAGTGGCTCCAGTTGTCTTATCACTGGAAGGCTTTTCCTCCAATGACAAGATTGTCATTTCTTATACTTGCAGAGGGACCTGAATAAAAAAGAGTTTCTTCCCTCTGTATTGATAGCTTGATTACTTAAAAGTAGAAATCCAGTAAAACAAATAGAAGAAACACTCAAGTGCTCACAAACTAATTCATGATGGCTTGACTTGTGATCCATGAAGACAGCATCAAGTCTTTCCACATCAAACAGCTGAGTTGCCAACACCTCGCTATCAGGATGCTGCTAATGAAAGAATCCTTTGCTCAGAATTGCATGCCTTCTGCCTCACACAACTCTGCACTTGTCAACTGCTAATCCCAAATACCAGTGCTCGTCCATATGGGGTGTCTCAAGTGAGCGCCAATCGATTCTCCCCTGCGGCACGCGCTGTCCTGCCTGCGTGCCTCCTTATTAGGTACCACTGGCTCCCACTGGCTTGCTTCCTGCTCTGCCTGCCCAGTAAGCAGGCAGCAGCAGCCGGTTCCCACTCTCCAGTGTTACCACTATGCCAGTCAAATGGCATACTTCAATTATGGGTGGCAATTATGGGTAACAAGATGCACATTTTCTCAAGACTAATGATTTATCTTTCTAGACACCTATTAAGGATTGTGACATTTTACAGTGAAAGTGGCTTTCTGGAAACCTGTAATTCTGCCTCTGCCTTTTAGGACTGTCTCTTCCACTTCCTTCAGCATTTGTGTGTATGTGTGTGGCCAGCTCAGCCTGCCCTGGGGGCGGGGCTGGCACGGCATGTGGTGCCAGGGATTGAACAGTGGTCCATGCGGTTGCCTAAGTTCTCACAAGCAGGCACTTTAGACCACTAAGCTATCTCTCCAACCCTTTCAGCATTTTTTTAAAAAATGAATGAAACTCTGGTTGAATTGGAGAAAGATGGATACTAAGCCTGCCTCCTTCTGCCATCATTCTGTGTAACATGGCAGCTGGCTGGGCAAGCAGTGCCCCCACTCGTCTTCTAATGGCATTTATTTCAACTACCTCAGTTAGGCCATCGTGCTGCCCAACCCCCAGGAGATAAGCCCCCACCCTGATGCCTGCTGCCCTGGGGACACTTGCTGGGCCAGCAGTTCTGGCATCTGGACAGCAAAAGGAAGCTCTCGTATTCAGGGGAGGCAGAGGCAGTTCAGCTGCTTCCAGATGGGCAGAGTAAGTCAAGGCACTGATAAAGCAGGCAGTACAGAGGCTGCCGGCAGAGGGCTCACACATGCACTAGGCCACACGTGGGCCAGTCACTCCGTGGGCTCCTCTGTGAGGAGGAAGCAGACAGCCCTGTGTGGAGAGGGAGCTGGAGCTGCAGCTGCTGGGGCTGTGCTGGCACTTCTGCTGTCCCTTACAAATCCAAACAGTCCCTGGGAGGCCAGCATTTGTAGGTGGTCATGTGTGCATATAATCTACCTTTAAACCCACTGTTAGAGAAAATCATCCTTTGCTGGACATTTCCGGAAATGCTAAAGCATTAAGGCCCCTTCAGCTCAGCTGCCAGACTGGACTTCGGATGCTAAAACGCCCCCTCACGGGCCTCACATCTGTCACAGACCACACCCCCTCCCTGGCCCCACTCACCCTTGCTCCACGTCACTTTTCTGTCAGGTGCACAAGTGTATGTCAGCATTTGGTGCTTCAAAAAAGCAGCAGCACCACTCTACCAAGTACAATGCTTCTTTCCTTTGTTTGGTTGGTTTTAGCTTTGGGGTTTTGTTTTTGTTTTGGAACTAAAATAATCCATAAAATGTAAAGCCAGCTCCAGAATTCTACATGCAGGGAGGATCATGACACCAACTATTATAAATGCAGAGTGAACAGAACAACAAATGCCCAATCTTGGGAGGCAGAGAAATGATGCTTAAGATCTTCAGTAACTCTAGAAAATTAAACTGGCTCAGTAGGATAAGTGCTTGCCTGACAAGTGCAAGGTCCTGAGTTCAATCCCTGGTACCACCAAA
>NDGN011302092.1:16924-30806 GCA_002564285.1 Tympanoctomys barrerae
AAAAAAAAAAAAAAAAAAAGGAGAAAAGAAAAAGAAAATTAAACTGAGCTGATCCAGGGTCACACTGTGACAAAGATCTACACTGATGCTAATCTATGAACAAAAATACTTTCATTCTTCCAAGTCTAAAAGCAGTGCTTGCAAGACACTATTGTAAAGGTAGTAAGAACAGGTGACTATCCTATGTGGTACAAATTAAACAGAAATTCCAACCATTTATGTCTGGAGGCTTCTGCCCAACCAGAGCAGAAATAGTACCCAGATGATCCTACTAAAATAATCAAGAAGTACTTTATTACATCCTAAGTCTGTCTCACCATTTTTTCTTCCTTGGCAGGTGGACTTCGAAGAAAAAAGCAAAGAGGAGCAAAAAGAATATCAATGATGCCAATAATCGTCATGAGCCAGGGGAAGCCAATCGCCTTTGCAATCGCACCTCCAGCCGAAGGGCCTGTTGGAAAACAGAATTAGGTAAAGCTCTTTCCAAATGTCTTATTGACAGAAAACACAAGCTGAGGTATTTTTAGGACATCTTGTCTGTCTTACGTTGCGATAAAAGGTTGCTTTGGAAGCTAACGTTCTTACCTATTGCATACCCCATACAAAATGCCACATCTGCAATGGCGTACACGCTCCCGTAGACAGACACGTGGCGCAGGTCCACCAGGTAGCCCATGATGGGCATCATCGATGAATCCACCATCCCTGCAGGCAGTCAGAAACATAGTGCACAGGAAACTGACATAAACCAAGAATGGGCTGCTTGTCATGAACTACATCCTGCACTCACTGCCCTGCTGGCTCTTCCCCTTGGGCATCAGCATCTGCCAGTTTTGTGGCAGACCCTGATAGCAAACCTTTTGCTGCGGACAGTTGATGGCAGGGCTCCGGGGGCTGGGAGCAGAGCCTGAGAAGGTGTACTGAGTCCCTGTGAGGCTACCATTTGCTGCTTGCTGCTTGCCTTGCCTTGTCACCACTGTTGAGTGGCCTGTGGTGTGGATAAGGAGGGTTCCAAAGCCTCTAGGGACTCATCTTGCTGCTCTTCAGATTCAGCTGGCTACTGGCTTTGTGGATCCCTGGCACACCTTCTGGGGATGCGCCTCTGATTCACCCACGTTTCTTCACCCACGCGTCCCCTGCCACTTGGCACCCTCCATATTTCATCCAGCCCCTTCCACACTGGCCATTCATGATTTAGATCATGGGAGTCACTAATGTGGAAAATGATGAGGAGATCAGAGAACCAGATCCAAGAGTCCCAGAGGTCATCTGGCTCTCCTCAGGAACATAAACTCAAAGCCTTTAGCGCACTTAACTGGTTAAACACCGACAACAGAGACCATTATTTAGAATCTCTGAGCTCCTGAATAGCACAGAGAATAAGTATGTATGTTGAGAGTTCTGGGTTCAAATCCCCAGAGGAGTGAGCATGCTTATGCCTAATCTCTCGAAACACTGCTTCCCATCTGTAAAGAGCGCCGAGGACTGCTTGTGTGGCCAATGCCTGCAAACACAACCAGGGAAAATCTTCACTGCGAGCTTCCTGCCCTCCATAGGCAGCAGACATGTGGATGAGAAGACTTCTTTCCTTCAAACGGTATCTGCTGATTGCCTATTCTGTACAAGGCTGGGGACAAAGGAGCAAACAACACCTAAGAGCTGAACACTAAGAACAGACTTGAAGAATGAGTTGTGGCTGGCCCGGTGCTGTGATGGTCAGGTCAGGCCGCACCAAGAAGTCCAAGCCCGGCTGCAAGCCAGAACAGGCTCTGTTCAACCTTCCTTCTGACAGTGCCTCTCCAAGATTAAATCCCTGCCTTTGGGGTGTGGCTGGTTAGGCATTTACTCTTACCATGATCAATAACTAGTTTATAAATGAGAAACAAAAGTATACTGCTCATCTGGGAGCTAGGCCTGGGGAGATGTGCTTCATGTGAGGAAGGAGCATTCGCCCAGCATGCCAGCACCACCTCAGCGTGCTTCTGTAAAGAGCAGGTGTTTGAAAATACTGGTTTTCAGGAAATACTCGAAGAGTCCATGGAAGCAAGGATTTCCTGTGGATGGTCTGTAGGCCGTCACTGACCTAAGCTGCTGGCAGCTTCTGTTCAAGCTACTAGAAATCTTGGACAAGTAACAGCAGCCTGTCTGCTCAAGAAGAGGAAAAGAAACTCTCCCTTAGAGGGAAAGCAGCTTTGTCACTCAGGCATCAGGCTCGGGGACTCACCAATTGCGAAACCAACTCCAAAGTTGGGTGCGATGAGCCCGTAAATGTTCTTAGCAAAAGGGATCTGCAAAAGGAAGTAAACATTACAGTAACGCAAGACATCTAACTCTAAATGACACTGAAAAGGTCATTAAAATCTGTAGGGGCTGTCGGGGGTGGAGAGGATCCTAGCGCTCCTGTTCCCTTCTGGAGGAAATGCGAGCAGGAAGAGTGGGCTCTGCCACTCTAATTTTTTAAAGTCCAACCTTTAAAAGTATAACTACCATGGAACCTGCCAACTGTGAAAGACCAATCTCAGTTTTTTGATAAAGACAAATAGACTCATTTGGGCAGGCATTGGCCACTGATTGCAGATGTTTAATTGTGAAGAATGCCCTGCTACTATCCTGGGCTAACTGGCCCAAGTAAATTATATGATAAAATTCTTAAATAGTTTCTGATATATGCTAGAAATATATCCACTGGAGACTCTTGTCCAAAGATGTTTAAGATTGATAAAAAGCACTAGAATAAAATGAAAGACATCATAAAACTAAATCAACAAACCCTAACTGTTGTAAAATATTACTTGGTATGTCTTGGGCAAAACAAGTTTTAGTCCCAGATTGTTCCTAATCAAATGCTTTGATTTACTTACACATAAAATGCTGACTCCAACAATGACCATCCCTATAAGAGCGCAAAGCCACCTGTCAAAAGACAAGGCGCATCAGTAAGTAGTAATCTTTAGGCTTCTTTCCCCTGCCCAAATGTTTAATGGGAATCAAAACAATACTTATAGCATTGAAGGCAGAAATACTTAAATATTTTCAAAGGACTACATTATCATCATTGTATTAGAATGAATGCTGAATTCATTTCATCTTACCTCCCCATTTTGTGTGCAAGTATCCCAAAAATATTGGTTCCAATGAGATAAGAGATACTTGCTGGCAAGAAAGCAATGCCTGTAAATTTATGAAAAGGACACCTTATCAGTACTGATAACAGTCACATGTTAGGAAAACTAATAACCACAGACACCACCGCGTTGATCGCAGCAGATGAAACGAAGCCCCGGGGCCCGCACCCACGCAGCTAATATCCGGCGGCTGGCGCTCCGGTCTGTGCTGGAGCTCCTTCCACAGCACAAGGCTGCTGAGCCACTCGAGAAATGAAAACCATTTCTCCATCAGCGGCTGCATCTCAGCCCCAGCTGTGTCTGTGGCCGGCTCTGCACATAAACCAGTATGTTGTCCCCTTTACACAGCTCCTGGCTGTGGGAGTCCAGCAGCCAGCACCTCAGCGTGCCTGGCATATGCACATGCGTCCTCCTCCCATTTATGACTCCCTGTGACAGGAGGGAGACACAGTCCCTGAGAGAATTAGGGAAAATAAGATAAGCAAAAAGAAAGCAGCTGAAATGATCCAAAGTCTGCCACCATCATTTTCCCTTGTGAGCTTATACACAGATGTCCGTGCATCTGTGATTTTGTGCAAGTGGGATTACTGTATGAGACACTTACTTCCCCCATCCCCTTTTTCAATTAGTTCTTACAAACATCTTTCTATGTCAAAAAAAAAAAAAAAAAAGGTCTACATGGTTATTTTTCGTGGACAATTCATATGTAGCTTGCAGTTTCGTGTCCAAGGTTTAATGGTCTTTCAGGGAGGGAGTTTGCATGCCCTGGATTCTGAGGAGTGGGAAGGGACTTCCTGGGGGCCAGGGCAGTGACTGCCTTGAACATGCTGCATCTGACCTGGTCGGCTGAGTCCAACACGGCTACCAGCAACTTGTCCATCTCAGCTCCACTGTCTATTATTAGGACCACAGGACAATCTCTTTACAAGAGACTATTTTGTAAACTCTTAGAATTTTAATTGTGTTCTTTTCTTGAAATCAGATACAAGCTATGGGATTCAAAGCCTTGCCCTCCAACGGTAAAATCCTGACTGCGGATGCATGGTAGAAACTAGACGGTCAGCAGTAACAGCTCTGATCAGAGGGCCAGAGGCCTTTTCAGTCCACCTGCATACAGACGGACAAGTGTGACCTTGAGAAGCCATCAACTGCAGAGAAAGGTCAAGCCTTCAACACAGCAGGGATTTCAAAATGATGAGTTCCACACACAAAATCTAAAAACCAAATCATTCTCGATCTGGAAATTCTGGGAAATAATCAAAAGCAATCTCATTTCATGTTCCGGCGACTCATTCCCCTCACACTTAACGATACACAGTAGCCAAATAATTAGTCTAATCTGATTCAGCAAACATTTACCAACAGCCATGTGCCCAGGGCGGCGCTGGTGTGCAGCAGAGACAATGACGACGTGACTCTTGTCACCATGCAAAGAGCCTCTCAGTCAGCTGCTGTTTGAACTGACATGGCCTCCTTAAGAAGGTAATAAAAGCACAGGCTCTGCACTGAGAACCCGGAGCTTGCAGCTGGCAGCTCCCCTGCAAACACAGTTTTTAAACCTGGTCTTGAGAAGTGGACAGCAGACCTGCGCTCTACCGACAGATTTCCTCTGCAGAGCAAGAAGCAGGAGGACCTTGTCTCAAGATCAATGAATAAGCGGGCAGAGACACAAAAATGAATGACAGAGGCAGACTGTAAGAAAGATAACCATGCACGCACATGATAAAGAGTTACTGACACTCAGCCTCAGAGTCGGAAAACCAAAATGAAAACCGGGGGACATGGGGTGTCCAGTGGTGACTCCAAGGCCCAGATCCCATCTGAGAAGGCAGCGACAGCTCTCTCCAGCCAGCTACCGCCAGGGCAACTTCAGTTCCAGCATGAGAAGATCCATTTTTTTTTTCTAGATAAGCTGGAATTCTGGGTTATTGTGCAAAATCCCTTGATTTTTTAAATGTTGGTAATTCATTTTGTAAAAAAAGATAAGTCCTATACACATCAATATTACAGCTAATAACAAAAAAAAAAAAAAAACCCTACTCAAGGGCTGAGGAGGTAGCTCAGTGGCCGAGCTCCTGCTTAACTTGAATAAGGCCCTTGATTAAATCCTAATACTGAGGGGGCAAAAAACTACTTTGGAGCTGAAGTTGGCCTGCAGACAGCCCAGTGGCTTAAGCTCTGGCCAAAGGCAGTGGCTCACAGCGCTTTGGAACTCCAGGCTCCTTCTGAGTCCTAATTTCAGGGCCGAGTCTGGGCTTTGGCTCCAAAGCTGCACCTTCAAGTACAGAAGCGGACAAGCTGCAGTGCAGGCCTGTCCTTCCTCTCTGTGCGCAGGACAGCAAGCTCACACAAGGGACCCATGAGCAGAGTGGCCATAGTTTCCATGGAGTGCCAGGGCTCGGTGGGCCCAAAGACCAGCTCACTATTCTTCAGTGAAAAGCAGACCGGAAAAGCTTGCTACCTGAGGCCTGAGGCGCTGACCCCTGTAATCCATAAAGCCCAAGAAGTTGCCATGGCTCCCACTGCACACATCTCACAGGGGACTTCTGAGGATCAAACAGTAAAATGCACCGTAAGGCCCCGGGCAAACAGCCCTTCTGGTCCAGTCTCAGTGCTGCCATTACAGGCAGACCTACCTACCCATTTTTCACCCTGGTCTGCTGGTCTTACCCAAACTGCAGCGAGCTTCCAGTGTGCAGGGACTCGCTCACCTGTCCCCCAAAGCCCCTTTCCTGCAGGGACCAGGAGGTGCCCAGAGCACAGCTAGCCACCCAGAGAAAAGATCCAGAGAAAAGATGGTACGTGAAGACACTTGCTGGAGCTAAAGGCGCCCAGGGAGGGCAGCATTCCTTGATAAGCACAGGATGCTCGCCCGGGACGTCAGGCAGCCTGCCCTGCTATCTCCCACGTAGCTCAGGCTCCTGGCTGACCTTAAAGACTTTATAAAGGAAGCCCCAGGCTCTGTCTGCACAGGAGGAGAGCAGAATAGATTAAGTGCCCTGTACATGACCAGGACACATTCAATTAGGATCATAAGTCGGTTAAGTGGAGACACCAGAGACATTAGAAAGGCTCCTCCACCAAGAGCATGCCTGGAGCAAATGCGGGGCACCTGACCAGGTCTGCGTGCTCCACCTGGACTGAGGGGCACCTGTGAGAACACCTGAGGCCTGGCTACCAGGGCCTGGAAGGAAGGAGACCCTGGGAAAGCCTCCCACCAGGGGCAGCTGCAGGCAATGGCGGCAGGACCAGGAAATGTCCTACTTTTCTGCAAAGCTGCTCTTTTCTATCACCAATCAAGTGACAGAAAAAAGCCCTCCTGCCAAGCAGCGTGCTTTTTGCAGTAGCCCCAAGGTCCTCAGGTTTCCTCTTCTAACCTAACTGCTGGGAAGTTTAGAGCCACCTTCTCTGCCCGCGACATAGACACAGTCTTCACTTAGCTCCTTGCCCTTCCTATTTGGGAGTTGTTTGGGTTTTTGGTTTGTGACGTAATTCATATTCTATAAAATTCACTCTTTCAGAGTGCAGTTTTGGGGCTTTATCATAGTCTAAAGGTTGGGCACTAATCCCCACTACCTGAATGCAGACTTCCATCACTCCACAAAGAAGTCACACCCATTACGAGTGGTCTCTCCCATCCGCAGCCCCAGGGCCCCAGGCCCCCAGGCCCCCAGGCCACTGGTGATTTTAAGGATCGTTTGGTGAAAGGATGCAAAATCAATGCCGCACTGGAAGGGAATGATTGACACTCGGACGGGACGGCATGCAGTGAGGCCAGCAGAGCAGGGACGGACATCAGTCTGGATGCGCAGGCTGCTGAGGAGGCACCCTGCAGAGGGCTGGGGCCTGAGGGAAACGCGGGTCACCTGCAGAGAAGTCGAGGGCACTGACAGCACCAGAGTAAGTCCAAACGGAAAGACTCCCTGCAAAGATATCCATATGTGCCTTGCAAGAACTATGAAAGGGAAATAAATCTCCAAGACAGATAATCAATAAATTCTTAAAGAAAAAGAGGTATGTGCAGGGACTGGTGTTCCAGATATTAAGCAACATGCTAAAGGCACAGTGATTAATTGCTGGGGTTCTGACAGAGAAAGAGATGTGCAGGTCAGTAGGACAGAAGAGAGAATCCAGAAATAAGCCTACATGTACACCCAGAGAATGAGAGGGGCGCCTCAGATGTTCTCAAGAGCAAATGGCCCTGGGACAAAAACTGGTCATTCAGAAAACAAAAACAAAAACAAACAAAAAAAGATCAAAACTTACATCTCCCATACCTTAGACCAAAATTAATTCCATAAAAGCCCCACATTTTAATGTATAAAAATGTTATCATCTTAATCACTTCCTTTGTCTCTGAGATACACTATCCAAAACTCACAACTTAGAGGAGAAAGATTTATTTTGGTTCACAGTTCCAGTTCATGATCGGCTGGTTCCAAGGAGAAAGGATGATAGAGGGGTCTGTGGAGGGAGAGAGGTGCTCAGCCAAGAGGCAGAAAGTGGGGGCAGGGCCAGGAACTGACACGCCCTTCCTGGCCACACCCCAGAAGCCCACTTCTTCCAACCAGACCCGCCTCCCAACAGCACAATCAGCTCTGCAGCTGGCAGTGGGTTTGTGCACCAACTGAGCACAGTGTCCTCTGCATCCGGTCACCTTCCCAAAGCCCAACCTCTGAACACATAAGGCTTTTGAGGGACATTCCAGATCTAAGCCTTAAAATGGGGTGAAAAACAATCCTGGCATAGTAAAGACCTTTCCAAGACCCACTTGAAGGACAAAGGTGTGAAGATTGCTAACTTCTGCTAGTGGCATTTTAAGCATTCTGAGTGGCTAAGCAGACCACACCTAAAGTCAAAAGACACATAGGAAAGAGGGCAGTATGTGTAAAAGTTCTGATAAAGGACCACGTTACACACAAAGAACACTTACAATCCAGAGGAATGCCCACAACTTGGTAGAGAAATGGGCAAAGTGTAGCAATAAGAAGCTTAAGCTAAAGAGAATATGCGTGGCTGATAAAACTACAAACATCCTTAATTGCACTCAGTTGTTAAATAAAATGAAAACAGGACTCTGAGTTCATCACATTTCAGTCACTGGGAAAGACTGGTAAAAGCTGTGCTACTGTACTCACGGCAGGATTGAGGTTCCCCCTGCAGATAAGTCCCCAAACACAAGGGAGAGTGCACAAGAAGGGCTCTTCTGCTGAGCCGTTTCCAACGGCGAACACTGGAACTAATGCAAACACCCAAAACTGAGGATGGTTGGAAATGCATGGCATGACTGTACAAGAGAACAGTATACAACAATGACAACGAGCAACGGGCTTCCAGGTAAATAAGGCAGACTGACTCTGTAGGCCTTACTGCCTCACACCAAACTCTACTGAAACCTTATTGAAAGAGTAAATGAAAGTTCTAAACACACATTCCACTCCCCCCTCCACATGCCACCTAGTGATAGAAGGGCCAGGAGAAGCAAGCAGAGGCGACAGACAGGGGTGAACACACAGGGGCTGCTGGATGCTCGCACCTGCATGAGGAACTAGACACCCACAGGGTACAGGACCCCCGAGGCTCATAACCCACAAAGAGCAAGGACCAAGGGCTCAGAGGCAGGGGGATCCTCTGAGGGTCTTGACTGTCCAGAAAGAGGGGAAGGCTGCTTGGATAACACTGATCCTCATTCCTCCAGCCGCACCCTGGCAAGGAGGCAGAGAAACAGACATGGTTCACGGGCCCTCCACTCCCCATCCCCAGGCAACATGAAGGCCAGGGTAATGGAGAGGCTGAAAGACAGACTGAAAGAAAGTCTTCCTACCAAGAAGGTGAGAAGGTGTCATCTCAACAATGACCATGCGCATGCACACGCCAAACACCACTCAAGGGATATACAAAAGGGCTCCTCTAGAGCCAGTGAGACAGCTCAGCAGACTAAGTGCCTGCTTAGGCAAGCACAGCAACCAGGATTTGATCCCTGGTACCACGCGCTGTGCTTGCGCCACCCCTGGTGCACTGAGCAGGCCACTGAGACCAGGCATAGTGTCACTGGCCTATAATTCCAGTGCTGGGGAGGCTGAAAACAGGAGGATTACGAGTCTGAGCTGCATAGTGAGACCCTGTACCAAATACATAAAAAAGGGACTCTTCTGATTCAAGATATGATGGTACTAATTTTAAAAATTCAATAGGTGGCTCAAAATATGAAGACAGATCAAAGGCGATAAGGGAAGATGGATAAGAGAACATATACAGGTCCAACACCAGCTAAGTGGAGTAGAAGAAAATGGGGGTGGAGAGTCAAAGTTAAATAGTAATAGAAAAAAGTTTCCTAGATCAAGAGTTTCCTAGATCAAGCAAAAGGGCTGGCTCAGTGGTCCAAAGACCCAACTGCCCAGGAAGGTAGGCCCCACGGCAAATCACCATCACATTCAACCCAAAGAAGAAAAAGGTTGCCCCGGCTCCAAAAGAGGACCAGCAATGAAAACACCCCCACCCTCATCCCCTGCACCCCTTCATGCCAGAAGACAATACAGCAGGTCCTCAAAATTCCAAGAGAAAATGATTTCTAACAAGGGAATCATTCATAAAATTGTTCCTGCGGTGTTGGAGGGGTGCCTCAGTGACGGAGCACTTGCCTCACTAGTGCAAAGCTCTGGGATCCTTCTCCAGTGCCACTAAAGAAATAAGAAAAAGAAGAAGTTTATATAGGTATCCAGGCATGGTGGTGCATACATGTAACCCCAGTTACTCAGGGAAACAAGGCAAGAGGACCAAAAGTTCCAGGCCAGCCTGGAGAACTCACTCATCAAGACTGTAACTCAAAATTAAAAGAAAAGAAAGTGGTCTGGAAAGATAGCTCAGTGGTAAAGGGCCTCTGGGTTTGATCCCCAGAAACACACACACACACACACACACACAAATGCAGATTAAGTCAAGCAAGTGGAAGGTGAGGGTAAAGTGACTTGATGAGATGCAAAATTTCAGAACTTCATTGGTCCCAAAGCTGCTGGAGGCTCATGTTGAGAAGTGAAGTCAAGAAGGCAATGGAGAGAAGGACTCAAGAAAAAGAAGAGGCAAAGAAAAAGAAGATGCCCGGATGTAGAGAAGAAAGTCCTGGTGCAGCCTAGACAGCATCACGTACAGGCGGGAGAATCAGGGCAGATGTTCATGAAGAAACAAAGCCACAGAACGCCACACAGCTGATATATTTGATTGCATTGCAAGTTCCTTTCATCTCTGCCAAAGTCCAGGGGCTGGTCCCATTAATGCTACACAGAAAACTATTTATTAATAATCTTGTAAAGAGGAAGGAGATGAATCAGTATCTACAAAGCTCTGCTTGCAACATTTACGCAGTCACAAGCATGTCGATGCCGAATACCAATACAACAAAACAGTGACCCAAAGGGAATTCCTGCCTATCTGTGGCGGACACATTTCAAGACCCCCAGTGAATGCCTGACACTGCACAGTCCCCAGCCTACACCAACCTATGCTAAACTTAATTTGTAAAACAGGAACAGTAAGAGATCAACAATGAATAATAGAGATAGAGCAATTTAACAATACAATGCAGAGCTGGGGAGATGGCTTAGTTGTACCACGCCTTGCTTGGCAAATGTGAGGTCCTCAGTTCAATTCCCAGTACACCCCCAAAAATATATACATATGTCATAATAAATGTTATGTAAATTCCCTCCTTCGTCCTTTGTTTCTGTCTCTCTCATTGTAAAATGTATTTGGTTGTTGCAGGGTCTCACTATGCAGCACAGATTCATAGTGATCCTCCTGCTTTCAGCCTCCCCAGCGCTGGGATTACAGCGTACGACACTAGGCCATTCTCTGGTGGGCTCAGCCCACCCTGGGGGAGGGGCTGGCACAGCATGTGGTGCTGGGGATCAAACCGCAGTCCCTGCACTTGTCTCAGCTTGCCTAAGCAGGCGCTTTAGTCTACTGAGCTAGCTCACCAGCCTCTGTAAAATTTGTTGAAGCATCCACCCCAAAAGATACAAAGCCTGGAACCCAGACCCCAAGGCTGCCCTAGGCACTGACCCCATCAAGAGCCAAGCAAGAGGAAACGCTTCATCATCCCAGTGCAAGTAGCTCAGGAGGGCTACAGTGACAAAACCACCCTGGGGACAAAGGCCCTGAGAAGAGTGAGAGGAGTCACCCTGCTCCTTACCCAGCTGCCACTTCCGGGAGCACATGGTCTCCATCATCCAGATGGGCAGGGCTGGCTCCAGCATGGCGATGCCCATGTTCGCAAAGCAGATGGAGCCTTTAGGAGAGGAACACGTTAGTGCACTTTTGCTTCCACTACTTGGTGTCCTCAGTCATCTCTGAGCACAGACAGCTCAACTATCCAGAGCACATCTACTTCCATAAGGGAAAGATAAGCACCAAGCCAAAGATATGGCAAGGGGTGCGTTATATCATCGTCATCGTCGTCATCATCATCATCATCATCATCATTGTCATCATCATCATCACTAGTAGTAGTAATAGTAATATTTAGGATTCCAGAATCATATCCTTTGCAACTGAAGGGACCCTGAGAGGTCATTTGGTTTAATGCAACCAGTTCATTAACAAAGAAAAGAAGCTCCAATTTATTAATGAAGTAACTTGCGGTGGCACCCAGCAGCGAGGCAGTTTCCGGACAACATGGTACTGGGACAAGCTGAGACTCTCGGAATTATGCTTAACTGTGCCATGAATGTGGATATCTCTGATGTCCAGAGATATCAGAAATTCCAAGGAGGATCACAGTGCTTTTAGTCCAGGTTGTGCTATGGAAGGATACTTTTTAAATCAGCTATCCCTATAGGGTATCTATGCAAATAGTCATCATCACTGTTAACCAGGTCAGAACCATCTGGAAAAAAAGATACATGGCTGGTCCTGCATCCATCGTTCTGGGAGTGTCCCATGTGCTCTGTGAGATCTGTAATTTGCTAGAACAAACTCAGAGAACACTGTGGTCATGATGAAGATGCGTGTGTAATGGAGAAAGATGGTTTCATTCTCTGACATTTACAAGCATAACGCAGAATGATTGGACCCCGCCTACACACCTTGCTTTCTCATCTCCCCTACCTGCCCCCCCCCAAAAAAAACTGGGGATAATATGACAATGGTGTAGGACCCATCTGTATTCCCTCTGTCAGAGTGGTTTCAGCCAGCACGGTCCTGCCCAGACTCATCCAAGCTTCAGGAAGTCACACCTGTGGGACCTCATTTTCCACTACACACACTCCTCGCCACCTCATATGGCCAGGGCTCTAGAGCGCCTCATATGGTCAGGGCTCTATGCACCCAGCAGGACCCCAACACATGAAGAAATCTCTGCTTCCAGCCCTTGGGCTACATATAAGCAGACCTCCCCTAATCCAGCGCCAGAAGGGTTGAACCATGCCAGCCTGCAGCTTGGGAAGAGGCGGAATCTAAGTGTCCACTGGCAGGGCAGGCCCCCTTCTCCCAAGCTCCCTGAGCTCTCCTGGACTACCTGACCCCTGCATAGGTGAGTGCACACTCCCTGGGGCTGATGCCAGACTGCAGAGCCACCTAGAGGGCATCACATAGCTGACCTCAGCACTGGAGTCCAGGTAGTGCCTACACAAGGCTGGCCCCTTGAGTCACAGGGAAGTGGCCTGCTGCCTCCAGGATGGTCTTTGGGGACAGATGCTTGGATAAATATGGCTCATTGCCCTTCCTCCCCAAGAGTAGAGAAATGCAAAATTGTCTCAGAGCCTGTCTAGGCCAACACCCCAAAGGCACGACCCTTCACCCAAAGGTGCTTCTTGTCAGCCTCTCCACTGCTCCATAGAAGCAAGCTCTCTGCAGGAGAAGCAGGGTCCTCCAAGCCCTCTGGGCCTCCACTGTCAGTCTCTTTAGACACCAAACAGATTCAGAACTCCCACATAAGGCCCCTGCCACGTAGCCACCAAAGTCAAGGCCACACAGTGACAGGCACTGACACAAAGGCAGTGAGCAAGCCCAGCTCCAAGCAAGCCTGTGAGGCAGGGCATCATGGTGCCATCCTGTGACCCTGGCCCTGGGCAGAGCAGAGCACATACCGTTTAGATCTGCCGCTGGGGAAAACCAGAAGACACCTTAGCTAAGGTCAGAGAACAATGATGGAAGATCATGTCCTGAGACACAGAACCTGTCTGCCCTTTATGTCCGTTGAGCCCCACATTTCTGGCAACGAAATGGACACTGGCACCCACCACTCGCTGCCACCTCCCTCACGCAGCCTTGTCTGAGACGGACCCAGAAGCCCCACCTGCGGCAATGAGGATGTAGGGGTCCCTCAGCAGAGTGGTTAGGGGTGTCCCCTTCTGACTCTGTCAAGCAAAAGAACAGGGGTTAGAACCGTCTCCATGGCCACCATGGGCCCTCATTTTCTGGGTGCTTACCTCTGGCTGCACCCGGGATGGCTGGAGCACAAAGAGTTGAATAGCTACAAGGGAAAACCACAAGTGATCTCCCTTTTGGAAAGCCGATCCGACAGGACTCCGGCCCTCAAGGATATCCAGATTCTGGGTGCAGGGCCCATGGAGCCTCACTCACCTCCATCCAAGAGCACCAGGGCAGCCAGCACCAGGAAGGGAGCTGTCTTCCCCACGAATTCATAGAGCACACTGCCGAAGGGGGGGCCCACTGCAGAAAGAGAGGAGCCAAGCCAGTTCCTGAGGCTGCCCCCCAGGTCTGGAGCCTCCACTTGTTTCCTATATTTCTCTTTACTTTGT
>NDGN011302099.1:0-10375 GCA_002564285.1 Tympanoctomys barrerae
TGAACTCAGGCCCTTGCACTTGCCAGGGAAGCGCTTATTCCACTGATCCATCTCCCTGGCCCTTGAAAAGATTTTTTAAAGAAAGGAAAGTAGAGGTGAGGAGAGCAGAGGAGAGAGAAGCTGAGGGAAGCAGCAAAAGAAAATTCCTCCTTTGACACTGACGTATTTTTATCCATCACTCCAACGATGTGACACATTTTGCTCATAACAAATTCTTAGAAAAAGCAGATTCAACTCCACCACCAGGAAGAAGGAAATCTGCTCTTGCACACTACCCTCTCCCATTTGAAGGTCGCTTTCCAAGAGCTTACCTAACGATAATTCTACAATTTTCCAAGCAAAATAATTGTACAGCCCACCAAAAAGAGACTAAAAAGAAAAAATGGAAGCAAATAATGTGTACATGTAAAGCACAGTACGTAAAATGTACATCTTAGAGTTATTTATTTTCTGAGTAAAGCTTACAAACGCTGCTATTTCTAAGCATAAACCAGTGTGTGTGTGTGTGTGTGTGTGTGTGTGTGTGTGTGTAATATATAAACATTCATTTTTTCCTGATGGGCATTTTTGGTGAGCACATCACCAAGAAATCCTTGAGTTGCATTTGTCTTCAGAAAACAAGCCCATACGTCCCCACTTCACTCTCATTAACCTTTCTTCCACCTGCCTCACAATGGGCCAGGAGGGCACCAGCCAAACTGCATGCAGGATGTTTTAAGGTAAAAAACACAGTCCGCCCTGAGTCCAGGGACTCCCTGGGCATTCGAAGACAATTCATCACATGTCTGTGGCCTCAATTTCATCCTCTAAAAACGGCAACTAAAAGTCTCCCACAATGCCCTTGATTAGAAGAAATGGTGAATTAAACTTAATAAACCGCAGGAGGAGTGTGAGGAGACAGAGAGTACAGAGAGAACAAGCAGGGGAGAGCACTGCGGACCACAACATGCAGCAGGATGGCGGCCCCCAGGCTACATTTTTTAGAAGCCTCGTCCACGTTGACTGTTTTTTCGGCATATTCCACCTGTCCATATTTTTTATCATGGCTCCCTTAAATGCAACGCTTTTGTCAATAAAGATGTCCCGCACACAAAAAAGGAAAACTTCCCCATACTCCTTCTGAAAATGTCAAATAAATATCTCTGGTGTTCTCTGCCGTGCAGTCCTCACCCTTCCATTTCACAGACAGCACCAGTGAGGAACCAGGGTGGCGCAGGGGAAAAGGAAACTTGGGAAGTTGGGGTTTCATGCAAAGCGACAAACAAGGAAGCAGGTAGTGAAAGTACAATGGAATAAAAATTATGTCTTCATTATCCAAACTATGCAGATAGCAAAGACTAGGAAACTCTTGGCTCCAGGGTACATTTGTAAGGTGGTAGACAGATGAATCCAGAACGGATTCGTGATCATAGTTTCCATGGAAATCAATCATGGAAACAGGCATTCTCACAACATTCACAGAAGGAATCGTTGGCTTTACAATCTGAGAGTGAAATTGGATAAGAGGGGCTGATTTAATAGGTCAGTTGGAAGCCACTGAGGGATAGGGACACTGCCTGTGAGGGCCTGGCGATCAGTTTCCCAGCCCGCACGATGCTGCATAGTTTGGATAAGAGCCTCCATTGTCTCTCTTCCCAAATCCTTCTTTCCCTTTCTTCATATTTGAATAGAGGCAAAAACGAGACCTAACTCTTTCCCCATGTAGTGTGAGCACCATAGCTCTCCCTGTACTGTGCCCTCCTCTTTTGCCTTCTCCATTTGTATCCTTTCTTCCTCCACCATACAGACCCTACAGCAGACATATACTATGCTCAATCATTAACACTCAAGAAAGGCTCTCGGGGCTTTTGGGCTTCTGTGCCTTCCCCAGACAGGAAAGCCCTGGATTACTCACCTGGCCTGAACACCAAGCACTAGCCAGCTGTGGACAAGGGCAAACGTCGGGATAGAGAAAGTGTAGAGAAAAAGAAATGAGGCTCTCTGGGTTGCAAGTGACAGAAATCCCAACCCCATCCAGTGAGAGAAAATGAGAAGCAGCTGGGGAGATAGCTCAGTGGCATGAGTGCCTACCTGCCACATGCAAGGTCCTGAGTTCAATCCCTGGTATCAGAGAGAGAGAGAGAGAGAGAGAGAGAGAGAGAGAGAGAGTCTCACTAACACTAAGTTGCCTGGGCTGCATTCAAACTTGCAATCGTCTTGCCTCAGCCTGCCAGAATGCTGGAATTGCAGGTGTGCGCCGTGAGACCTGGCTCAGTCACGGTTTCTCCCTATTACTCCGTGCTTGCCGTAGTTTTCCTCATAAGCTCCACTTTATGACTCCATAAAGAGATTCCCTGCCGGTCCAGGCTCTTGTTTGCTTCCAGGCTCAATCTGCTTCCCCAATAGCTCAAACAGCAGCACCGAGGCCATTGGTCTGCTCTGGGTCATGGGTCCACAGCAGGGCTAAGGTCACGGCTGCACGGACTGATCCGGTGTGACCTAGTCATGCGCTCCATTCCCTCCAGGCCAGGGATGAAGCCAGCGCAGGCACAGGGGATAAGGACAGTGCTGTCGAGTGACACCATGTCCCCAAGACAGCTGTGCGGACTCTGAGTGGCCAAGCTCACAGCACTCCTTATACTGCGCCCACCCAACTCCACAAGGATGAGCAAGGATGAGCTTCAGAGAGGAGTGGAGGAGACTTGAGAGGCGGAGTGTGAAGGGTGAGCCTGGCCTCGCAGGCCGAAGGAGCTGAGCCAGTGAGAGTAGGCAGCCTGCTCAAAGCTGGAAGGACGCCGCGCCCCAGCGCTGCGGGTGGACAGAGTTCATAATCTTTGGCACAAAGTGAGAATGTCCGAATGTGTCTACGTCATTGTAGTCATCGAGGCAGTAGAAGCAGGTTGATCATGTTGGACTTTATATGCTACACAAGAGATTATAGGACTCCACCAGGGACAGAGAGATGTGGAGCAATGAAAACACACAGCGCTTGATTTATGAGCACTGCGGAAGGTATGCGGGCTCCGTGAGACTGGAGTTTTCCAAAGACATGGATCTTAGTTAAAAAGTACATAATCTGAATCGAAGACATTGGGATTAAAGAGATGGGACTGGACTCTAAAAATATTTAGAAGATACAATTGATGGGCCTGGTGACCAAGGGGACATGGGGAGAGCAAAAGGTGAGAGAGCCTCTTACGCATTTCAGACTTAGTAGGTTGCATAAAATGAGTCGCTAAAATACAGAAGCCCGCCCGCGGTATCACCACGAATCCCTGGGTATCACTTTCCAACACGGGCTCTTAGTAAACTTTCCAACACGGGCTCTTATAGCAGCAGTGTTAGCGCTCAGTGTTTACAGAGCGCCTTGTGGGACTTCCCGTTCCATTCACAAGCTCGTCCCGTGGCCTGCCGGTGACCCCCGCCCACCGCCTCTGCTCTGGGTGAGTCTTTCATGCTGCAGCTGTCTGAGTGCTGGGATCTGCGCCCCGCTCCGCTCCCTCAAACACAAAACAAACAACTCCACCCCACCACCTTGGCTCCTGTCGCTTTCCAGCTCATGAAAGTGACATCTCGAGGAAAGGGCCCTGTGGTACATAAATAACATATCCGAGTCATTCTTAAAGCTACGAAGCCCTCACTGTGACGTTTTTGTCTCTAAGAAGTGGCTTTTAGTGGGAAGAGAGTGCGTGTGAAACCACCCTGGTATTTATTTCTGTGTTTTGTGTTTGTGAGCGATAGCCCCGCAGGATGTCCTCCTAAGCTCTGCAGCTGTTGATAATGGGTCTCTGCCCAAGGGTGGATTTCTTTTACAAACACTTTATCATCTATCCAACATATTGGCTGGCAGAGGTTTTGTGTATTCCATGACTTATTACATTCTTGCTCCTAACTATTCTGAAACACACTCATATTGTTCTTGCTCTCTTGTTGAGAAAAAGCTGAAAGGCTGACTTTGTCTGGGAGGTGATAGGACTAAGCTGCGTTTGTGCTGACTCTACAGTATGTAGGGACCGCAGAGCTTTCTAGATGAATCGGCTGATTCTTTGTGCTTTACAAGCTGGTGGAAGAGGGATGCATTAATGAAAATGCAAGAGAATACCTCACCCTCCCAAAGAAAACAAAGAAATATGACATTAGAGTAAGACAGCTCTATTGCCCTCAGAATATTAGTACTCAGCTGTCTCACCCCAAAACCTAAATTAGAAGCTGGTGGGCAGTGGATGGACAGATGCATGCCCAGAGATCTAAGTCAGGAGGAAGGTTTTCCAGGGTGTGACATGAACCTCAGTCCCCAAGTCCTTCCAACCAGTAGAGCCCAGGGAACGACACACTTGGTATCAGACTGCTCCCAACAGCATCTGTCCTAAGCAGAGGATCCAAGTGAAGCAGGATCCAGGCCCAAACTGGACAGAACTTACTCTGGCTCAGAATCTCAGGAGTAGAGCTAGCTCAGAACCAGCCCAGCCTGCAAGTGAGTGGGAAACGGTAGGAGCCCAATACCGCTGGCTCTTGTCCTTAGCTAAAAATTCATTCCAGCTGGACAGGAAATCGTGGGTTAGAACTTTGCTTTTACTTTTGACTTGTTCTATTCTCAGAGCATAAGAAGCTCTCTATTTCTTTTGAAATTGATGAAAAGGATTCAAGCTTCCTGTGTAAAACTCTTCTGTCTTCTTTCTGTCCCATTTCCTGCTTTGTCGAACTTACCTATGTTCCTTCCTTCATGTTTCTATCTCCTTTGATTCCTTCCTTCTCTTTCTTGTCCTTTTTAATTTCATTTCCCCTTTATCCTTCTCTATTCAATCCTTCCAAAACTTTCTTTCATTTGAAATATTACAAGGACCAGCCAGATAGCTCAGTGGGCTAAAGCATCTGATTAGGCAGGCGCAGGGACTGGGGTTCAATTCCCAGGGTGTCACGTTGGCCCCGACCCCTAGGGGAGGGATGAGATGGAGATTGAGACTGGGCGTGGTGGCGCACGCCTGTAATCCCAGCACTTGGGAGGCTGAAAATGGGAGGATCTCTATGAGTCCAATCTACACAGTGAGACTCTGTAGATCTTGTACTAAATACATAAAAAATAAAATATCACAATTTTTGCTCCCAGAAAGTCTTATCAATCTGAAAAGTTATATTTAGCTGGAAAAACTACTCATCCACTAGGTGAGCAAGATTAAGTCATCAGACAAAATTCCTTAAAGTTTGACCAAATATTATCAAAAAGTTATATTGGAAGTCAAACTTGGCAACACTTACCCATAATCCCAGCTACTTGGAAGGCTGAAGCAGGATGATTAAAAATGGAAAGCCAGCCCAGTCAACTGAATAAGACTCATCTCAAAAACCAAAACAACCAAGAAATTGTATCACAATAAACTGCATGGTTGAGACAAACTTCAGTGAGACCTGGGCACGGTGGCACACACCTCTAATCCCAGAACTCTGGGAGGCTGAGGCAGGAGGATCACGATTCTAGCCAGGGCAATTTAGCAACATAATGAAACTCTGTCTCAAAAAATTATAAAAGAGCTGGAGATATAACTCCATGTAGAGGCCCTGGACTCCACACGTTTGTGTTTCTTCAGCACTTTAATCAGGAAAAAGCTGTCTCAAGGCAGTGATGTCCGGTGTGTCGGACTCCATGGGGCTGCCTCTGCCTGACTGGAAGCGCACCCCAGTCCTCGTGCTCCTCCTGCGCCAGGTCTGAAAATCTCCATCAGGGGGTCAAGAATGGATAAGACAACAAAGTAGAGCTGTTTTTTCAGTCTGTGGGTAACTCTCCTACATTTTCCCCCACTCCATGAGCAACTAGTTATTTAATCAAATTAGATTATTAATGTTTGGGACACAATAGTATCGTGCAATTGCTGGAGGGAAAAGTAGGGAAACAAGGGGCATTAAATAGGGCTCTTTGGGTTGCAAATAGCAGAAATGCATATTGAACTAACCCGGTGGAAGAGGAGACGAATCTCTTCCTAGGATGAAGGAAGAGTTGGAGAATCAAACAGAAAGACAGGAAGCTGTCTTAGGAATACTTGGAACCGGAATCACAAACCAAGGTCCATCTCTCATTGCTGTTTCTTTCCACTCCACCTCCCGCTGCAGGCTAGAAGCACAGACCCCAGAAGCTCCCATGAGTAGCTGTGCATCCCTGGCATCCACACGGGCAAAGATTCTCTCCTCCCCTGCCGTCACTGCCAACTCTGGGCTAATCAGCAATGACCATGGGGGCCACCGTACACACACTGTGCATAAAAATCATGAGAGCTTTTCTTGGATCTACACAGTGAAAATAAAAGCAAAAGAAGCTCTCCAGTAATTTAGCAGGGGAGAGGATGTCATCCTCAGATAAAGAAGCCAACCAAACACTGAATGTCCCCTAGTCGGAGTCTCTGAGTGACAGAGATGGCAGCAGATGGTAGCCACAGAGTCCTGGGCAGGAAGAAACTTGGGCAGCTGGTGATGTGTCCCAGAGGTAAGTACGTGAAGGGACAAGCAGTGACTTCATTACACCAGTCCTACCCTGACTTCCCAGCCCCAGGGCTTATGAGGTCCACACAGACTTACAGATTAAAATCCCCTCTCTTGAATACCTTAGTCCTCAATCAGGCAAGATTCCAAAATAGACTTAGGTTCATGCACTTGTCCCTTGAAAAGCAGCAACTCTACCACTGAGACGACATCAAAGTATTGGGGCTCCAGGGTGAATGTCTTTTTTAAAAGGATAGGTAACACACAGGCATGGCAGAAACTTCCCAAACTCCCCTCGCCTACTAAGCCCTGTACTTTTAGGGGAATAAAACCTCAAGTCCTTTAGCACAAATCCAGACAGTGTTCTTTGCATCATATGAAGCACAACTGAAAGCATAGTAACAGAACTGCACAAGTATGAGGAACCTTACATTACTATTTCATTGAGCGTTGGCATCCGCTCTCCTAGACTGTTACCTTTTAGAGTCCTGTCACCTGGGTCACAGGAGTTAACTCTGAAGTTGACATTAAGTGCCCCTTGGTGACAGGGTGTGTAAGATAGTTGTCAGGTTTATTTCTATGAGGAATTATGCTTGAGGTTATCGTGCAGTCAAATAAACTTTTTTCTTATGGGATACAGGGAAACGGGTCCTGAGGACTGCTGGGGCCCTGTTTTTCATTGAACAAAGTGATTCTGTTCTGAGGTTAAGTCTGCATGACCCTAAATACAGGCTGGTATGCAAAGAGTTGCATTGATTTAAACAATAATAAATTGTGGTCCAGAATGTAGGGGGGGGAAATCTGTTCTCTTGTGGACACTGAAGACCATATAATTTCACTGCTGTGATTTCAAAATAAACCTTGTGCTTGTTAAGTTTTGGATTTGCCGCAAATACAAGGAACTTTAAAAAAAAATACACTTAATCCAGGCCAGCAAGTTATGATGCTTATAAAACAACTCTTATAACTCCAAATGGTTAGGTAAATAAGTAGAACATAAATCATCATAAATGGCCAATAAAATTCAGAACTTAACAGTCAAGTCATACGTTTTTAGATCATAAACTCTGGCAAACACAATACGGTGATTGGAGTCTATGTTGTGCAGGACTCAGGGGCCTTTTAGCAAGAAAGCAGAGGAAAGGGGTCATCCTACAGCATACCACGGAGCCAGGTGTGCACTGGAAGGGGACAAGAATCCCACGAACCCTCCTCGGCATGTGGAAGCTACTAAACACGTACTTGTTGAATTAATTGCCCAAATGCTACATGTATAAGTTGAATAGATCAGGAAAAACAGCCCTCACTTCCGGGACACAGTTTATTCTTCTCTGTGTGACTTGGAGGTGGCAGGCTCCGTGTGCCAAGCCCTTCATTTGCAGGAGCTGCTTGAGCAGGAGGTGGACTCCCTCGGTGGCTGCCTTCCTGCCTGTCCTCTGCTACACCAGGCTAAGGAGCCCTGCAAGTTATAGGCCCTCCCTTGCCCTGTGTGCGCCTCTGCTGAGCTCCACTAACGCTCACACACACACACACACACACACACACACACACACACTGCCTCAGGAGATGCCCCCAAGGCTTCATGGTCTTATCAGCGCAGTAACCTTCAAATGAGATCTGGATATCCCCAGGGTGACTTCTAGGCTCGAGTCTTATGTGCCCATTAGCCTCCTCATCCCATAAGATCCCCTTAAGCCCCCCTGACTAAATGAGCACAGCCACAGCCCACTTGCTATAAAAATGTAATTCCGGAGCTTTACAGTTGGACAGTCTTAAAACAGTGCATTGAGAGCGAAACTGGAAATCAAACCATTTACTTGACTCTTAGCTGCAGCACAATAAACTCCTGCATTTACTTCACAGCAGAAGCCTTGCGCGAATCTGGCTTTAAAGCACACCTCCCATTGCCCGCTGATCGCATCTGCCTGCTCAGTGTTCCCAGGAATGTTCTCAGAGGCCCCAGATTTTGCTCCTAGAAGTTCACCTACCCCGTCACAACCTACTCGCAGATTGTGATCCAGTCAAATGCTCCTCTCTGGATCCCTTGGCCTGGCTGGGGAGGTAGCTCAGGGTCTACGCGCCGCCTGAAGCCCTTGGCTTCTCACAATCTGGGCTCTGGGCGCCTTCCTCTGCTCCCACCTCTCTCCAAGCCTGCAAGCGCATTCTGTCGAGTTCCTAATGAGCTGGGCTCTCTGCCTCCCCAGTTAGATCAAAGGCACAGGGAAAAGGAGTTTTGGCCGAGGGATGCCTGTGTCAGCTCGCAGTCCACACCCGGATGTCTACACAATTAAACTAATCCCAAAGTGAGCATCTTTAAGTCCAGTTTTCCCCGAACCCAATCTGTGTGTGGGGACACGACCTACGTGAATCAAAGGTGAATCTTTTCAGACATTAACAAAGGAAAACAAAAGGGACATTTACAGTGACTTAATTAGGAGGTATCAAGGGATGGCACTGGTGGAGACTGATCTAAACTCTTTTCTGATTTCTGCGGTAGCCCCACCCAACTTGGACTTCAAAAGTAGCTGGTGCTTCCAATGCTGTCCACGTCCAGGGTCCTGCAGCCCCTACTGGCTGCTTCTGGCTGGCTTGGCCCTCTGCTCATGGCAGACTCGGTGTCTGCACTGTCTTAATCTGCTTCAGTTTATCCATCTGCTTCCATCTCCCAAGTGTCCCCGACAGCTCTCTCTTGGTGAAGATGCGTCACCTGATTTATGCAATTTTTTAAAGTACCTAATATCCATCCCATTTCAGTGAAGTTTCTAGAGGGTTAGGATTAGGGTATAAATACCTTGTATAAGTTTTACCTGTGTTTAATCAGACTTCTCTGAATTATTGCAAAGTGTTATGTATTAATAATGTAACATTATTATGTAGTTTAAAAATGCAAATAATATAAGGAAAGTATTTTAATAAAAATTGTTGCAACATTTTTTTAATTAATGTATTTGGTACAGAGTCTCACTTCACAGCTCAAACTCGTGGTGATCCTCATGTTTTCACCCTAATGCTGGGATTACAGGCATGCGCCACCATGCTCAATCTCAGTCACCAGCTCAGCACGCCAGCATGTGGGGCCAGCATGGCACGCGGTACCAGGGATCAAACCCTGGTCCCTGCACTTACCTAGGTAGGCACATGTTATAACTTTCTATAACTTATCCTCAATATGAAAAAAGTTTTTGGCAAAAGCAAAATAGAGTCATCTTTTAAATTTACAGAGCATATCTACCCAGAGATGGATTAAAAAAAAAAAAAAAAAAGATGTGGGGGGAGTTTTTTACACAATGAAGCACTACTCAGCCATAAAGAAGGGTAAACTGGAGACTTATATGTGCTCTGATTTGTGTCTGGACGTCCCCCCAAAGCCTCTGTCATGGTGTGAGTGCCTAGAGTTTGTGGTGGATTCGTGACCTAATGCTGGGGTTATGGGTGGGAGTACTACACCTCCTGGGGCAGGTACCTAATGCTGGGGTTATGGGTGTGAGTACTACACCTCCTGGGGCAGGCAGCCCGCACACGGGATAGTTCTGCTCCTCTTGCTTTTGCTGCCTTCCACTGCCATGCGCCGCTGCCCTCTGCCCTGTGACACTGCCTTGGAGCCAGCCAAGTATGGACTGAAGCTTCCACAAACCGTGAGCAAAATGAACCTTTCTTTCCTTAATTTTGAGCACTGAGTATTTTGTCTCAGCAATGAGAGGAAAGGAGCTAAGACAATAGGGGAATGGACGCAATCCAAGACCATACTAATAAGGCAAATAAATCAGACCCACAGGGGTGAACATCGTATTGTCTCACTAGGATGAGACACTGAGTGGATAAATAAGATCTGAAGTGTACAGTGGATGTGTAAATTGGGAAGAAACGGGGCTGGCGAGATGGCTCAGTGGTCTAAAGCACCTACTTAGAACAAGCTTAGCAAAGC
>NDGN011302107.1:0-17273 GCA_002564285.1 Tympanoctomys barrerae
GGGGAGATGGCTCAGTGGTATAAGCGCTTCCCTGGCAAGTGCAAGGGCCTGAGTTCAATCCCCGGTTCTGCAAAAGAAAAAGAAAAAAAAAAAAAGAAAAGAAAAGAAAAAAGAAACAGTGAATCTAATTATTTCTGGTTCTCTTTAAATGAAAATTTAAAATTCTTACCAGTATACATGAAGAGAGAGCTCTCTCGAGGAGCTCGTTGGTTTCCTACGTCAGTGCGGGTCAGAGGTCACGCTGGGTGTCGCTGGGGATTGGTGTCAGGCTGCAGCCCGGAGGAGCCCGCGGCTCACACTCACTCCGGCTCGCCCTCCCTTCAGTGCGCGGGGCCTCGTTCGACCTGCCCAAGCCCTGAGCAGAGCGAGGAAGCCCTGGAAACAGGAGGGCCTGAGGGGCTGCCTCGAGCTGGGCCAGCGGCTGCTCCTGGACTCTGACCAAACACCGTCCCTTGGGGTCTCCAGCCCGCGAGCCCCGAGCTGAGCCCGCACCCCGTCCCTTGGGGTCTCCAGCCCGCGAGCCCCGAGCTGAGCTGGACCCGCAGACCTCCGGCCCATGGAGCGGGCGGAAGCGCCGCTGGCGCCTGGTCTCCAGCGGAGGCGCAGCCCTTGAGGCACACACGTGCACACGTGAGCACACGGGCACACCCATGTGGCTCTTCTCTAAGAACCCTGTAATATGTTTGGTTTCAAGGACTTTAAAGTGTTACAAGTGACGGCAGCAGGGCGCGGCGGTGTTTCCTCAAAGCGGCGGCTGCCACACCTTCAGGCGGTTGCGACTGGTTCACTGTCAAGTCATGATGACAGCCCCGAGCACAAGAAAACAGATCTGTGATCACCACTCTCGGACAGTATCACACAGAATGATACGAACTATAAAGTCGTATTCGATATAAGTAACATGATGTTGCGCTCACTTCGCATTTACTGCCACCTTGGGTCTGACCGGCAGCAGGAGTGCCTGAGCTCGACACAGCCTCCTCGAAACTCGATCCCCAGAGAGCTGGCTTCGCAGACCCACCATTTTCACCTCAGCCGCGGATCCCTGAGTGACCACCTGCCACAGCCGCAGGCGAGCATCTCCAGTTACTTCTCTAAGAGAGGGCTTCCGTTAGTTTCACCCAAACTCTGCTACCCATTGGCATGGCAGGGTACAGACAGCCCAAGTGTGCAAATGGCGTGTCTGTTCGGAGGTTCTCTCTTCCCGGGGAATGGCCACTGCATGAACCTCACCACTGCAGACGGCGGCCTGGAGCGCTGCGTAGAACTCCCCAGTTGAAAGGAATTTTCCTAGAAGCCAAACGGCGTGTCTGAGTCATGCCTATGCCTGACGCCCTGCTAGACCACGGCTGTGCACACCCTGTCATGTGACTGATACCTGCATAATAATAACTACTGTTGCTGGCTATCAGTTGTCGAGCAGCAGTGGGTACCGGGACCTGCGTGGAATGCTTTGCATCATTTCTTATAGCCCTTGAAACCCCTCTCCAGTAGGTAGCATTTCTTGCTAAACATATGAGGAAACTCCTCAGAGAATATAAGTGGCGCAGTGTCTCAAAGCTGAAAAGCTGGGTGGTGCTGGGATCAATAGCTGAGTCATTTGGTTCCAAAGTCTCCACACCACTCTGGAACTTGTGCACTGTTCACTTGAGAAGCAGTGCACAGCTCACAGCTGGAGGACAGACGAGCAGCACTGTGGTCGCATAATCTGCAGAAATAACCCCTCACCGGAGAGGATCCCAGGATCCCAGAAGCCCTGAGGGCAGCTCCTTGGTCCGGCTAGGGAGGGTGAGCTGAGCGCTGCACACAGAGTGGGGCCGAGGACCTGGGTGTTGGCCCCTGGGATGCAGAAGCATCACGGTGCTCCAGTGCCTGACCAGGTGAGGGTTTCCTTTCCTAGTTGTGTACCCCAGGTCTTCCCGGCTTCTTTGCTCTGAACATTCCTGGCAACAAGGCCCGTGACTGCGGGTGGTGGTTCTCAAAACTCAGCTGCTCTTTTTATTTTATTTTATTTCTATTTATGTACTTATGTATTTATTTATTTATTTAGTGGCCGGCTCAGCCTGCCCTAGGGGCGGGGCTGGCGCAGAATGTGGTGCCGGGGACTGAACCGCATTCCCTGTGCTTGCATAAGCAGGCTCTTCAGACCACTGAGCTATCTCTCTGGCCCTGTTGCTCTTTTTAATAGAGAAGAAAGAGCCATTTAAGACGATATTCAGCTCTGTGGGTTTATTAATAATCTATTAATAAATCCTATTTATTTAGGAGCACGAATGCAGCTCCAGTGTGCTAACTTCTCCAGTGCCAACATCTCCCCCTCCAAATCACAGTTAGGCACAGAGTTTTTGCTTATTAGTCCCTCAACGTCACATCAGCACCTTGAGAAAAAAGTTGACCTAAAAACAACCTTCCTTTCTGGGAGAAGACTTACAAAGAAGCTTTGTAAATGTTAAGCAAATAGTGAAATGTTGGCTTTTGCATAAATATTTACCACCAGAGCTGTAGTTTTCAAATAATATCGTGCATACTTATTCCTGCAAGACCTGACAGGAGTTTCCGAGGCAGAACAGGTGGAGCAGACTCCAGTGAGGAGGTGGATGTCAGAGACCTGAGAAACCGATAAGCTCCCCAGATTGAGAGGGAATGGCAGGTTTCTGGTTGTAAATGTGAAAGGAAAATATTGGGAACAATAATACTTCTGCTTAGGCATGATTGAGTATATTTATGTGGTGGTGAACCTACGTAAAACTTTTCAGGCCTTAGAATCCATAGTATGATTTCTAGAACTAATATTTGGGAGGATTTCTTTTCATTCAAGCCAACAACAGGTGAACTACTCGGAGAGACTTCATGAAAGATATACCGTCAAAGTCATGCCTCCTTGGTGGCTGGCACCCTAGAGGGCTAGCACTGTGGTAGCTTCATTCATTCTACTGAACCTGTGGTCATGTCCCTTAATCTTCTGGGATCAGGCTTTTTCTTTCTTCTTTTTTTTTTAATTTTTGTACTTGGGTATAAGATCTCACCGCGCAGCTTGGACTCAGTGATCCTCCTGTTTTCAGCCTCCCCAGCACTGGGATTACAGGCCTGTGCCACCATGCCTGGACTCCGTCACTGGCTCACTGTGACCTGAGGGCAGAGCCAGTGTGCCATGTGGCACCAGGGTAGGATCAGTTTTAATAAATTATATTTCTCTAAAAATACTTCTCGATGGGGCCGGGGAGATGGCTCAGTAGAATAAGCGCTGGCCTGGAAAGCCCAAGTGTCTGAGTTCAATCCCTGGTTCTGCCAAAAAAAATGAAATAAAAATAAAAATACTTCTCAGGGGTAGGGAGATAGCTCAGTGGTATAAGCACCTGCCTGGCAGGCGCAAGGTCCTGACTTCAATCCTCAGTACTGCCAAAAATCAATAAAATAAGAATAAAAAATACTTCTCTTTTGCCCAGATATTTGAAGTTTTTTCTCAGAATTGAAGAAAGCAATCTGTTTTGGTTGTTTTGTTTTCTTAGTTTTTGTCATTACTTCCCATATTTTGTTATTTTATGAGTCTGTGTCCTCTCTTTTCATTATGACAGCGGGTAGTTTTTTTCTTCTAGCAAAGTAGGATAGGGAGGGAGGGAGCAAGGCTAGCTACTGAGTGGGTGCTGACTGCTGCAGCTGCTTTTATGACAGAAGGATCTCAGCTGAGACGGGGACCACATGCCGCCACGCACAGTGTGGACATGGAGTGCAGGCTTCCACACAAGTGTGGACATGGCTTCCTTCCCTGGGACAATGGCTCTTTTCAGAGACACCTGTGGCGTGGGTCCACGGACTGGGCCTGCAACTAGTAATCACCCTCCAGACTTACTAGGTGTTTTCTTTTCTACTTCATCAGCTTCTGCCTCCAAATCCATTATTCCTATCTTCAAGACCTCTTTAGGTTATTTTACTATTGGTTGTTTCTTTATAACATTTTTGAGCAGCATGCATATTTTATTTACTTTCTGTACTTTTTAGTTGACATAAGAATTTTCAGCTATTAACACTTGCCTCAGCACATCTTTAGCACTATTTTGTATACTTTGTAGTATTTTTGTCTTGCCCTTCTCAAAATACTATAACTTCGTTTTGTATTTCTTCTTCAACCAAAGTTGTTTGAAAGATGTGGCAGCAGCGCTGTTTCTAATAGCCAGGACAAAAGGTACTTCTGCACCTTGTCGTTATTAGGTTCTTCCAGAGTCACCTGTAAGTTCAGGAATAACCAGTCTGGAAGTCACACTACTCACACCTGTCCGACCATTTATGTTACCGAGATGTCTGCGTGGGGGACAGCTCAGCGGCATGAGCGCCTGCAGCAGCACAAGGCCCGGAGTTTGAGCCCTGGCCCCAAGAGAAAAGACTTTGGGCCCTCAATGGCACCTTTTCTCCCTCCTCTGTCGTAGGCTGAGAAAAGTAAACTAAAGCCACAGTAATTTGATTTCTCCCCTACCCTTAATTTCTATTTAATAAATGTTGATTAATGTTATTTTTGTGTGCATAGGTATATGTATATATTCACTACTTTTGTATGAATTACATAGTAACGTAAAAAGCGTTAGCCTCATTGTGGGAGCTTCGGCATTAATTATCTCATTTGATATTAACATTGTGATCTTATTCCTTCTTTCTGTGAAGTAGAATATTATTTCGGCTTCAGCCTATTTGAAACACTGATTTAGTTGCTTCTCTTGGGCACAGTGCTCTGCGATCCGGTCTGAACATCTTTCTGTCCTAGGCTGGGTGGCCCTGGGGAGCGTCCCAGATACGAGTGGCTTTCCTTTTGTCATGCAGCCCGTGTGCTCTCCATCTCGGGAGTTCTGCAGCTTCAGATCACTCTTTTGTACCTCCCTGCGCACTTCTTTCCCGGAGGTCCGTGGGCCGCAGCAGGCCTGTGGCGTGCCCTCCCGGAGGTCCGTGGGCCCCAGCAGGCCTGTGGCGTGCCCTCCCTCCCTGGGGTGGTGGACAGGCTCGGCTTGGGCAGACCTGTGGCAAACACTGAGGGTGGAGTTTGCTAATTAAAAGAAAGCGATAGGGGCTGGTGAGATGGCTCAATAGAATAAGCGCTTCCCTGGCAAGTGCAAGGGCCTGAGTTCAATCAAAAAAAAAAAAAAAAAAAAAAAAGACCAAAAGAAAGTGAGGCTATTACGGGGTCGCCCTCTACTGGATTGTTGCTCTTTATTTTTGGTGTTTCCTTTTGACAGCTCACTTGTATTTCTTCCCTGGGCCTCTACGTTTCTACTTGGTAACTTTTTTTCAGGGTGGCAACTGGTTTCTCAGTGTTTTCTGCCTAACTCCTGGCAGACATCAAATTGCACCGTTCACATATTGCACTGCAAGTTCTGCTAGTATTTTTTATCTGATAAATTTTTACTAACTTTCAGAAATCTATCTTTCCAGGATATAGATTAGCTGTTTTTATTTTTCTCTTGGCATTTGAACTGGTTGGATAATCTGGACTATCTATTCTTGTAGTTTTGTTTTCTAAGATTTGCTGTTGCTTGCTGCCTGCAGGGCATTCTCATGCTTTCTGTCGCCCCGGGGGCTTCCACTCAGCCTCCATCCTGTCTTCCCAGATCTGCCAGCTCCTAGCGTGTGTGAGAGTTGTGTGCTCAGCTGTGAGTGGATCTGGGACCTGCGGGAAGGACATCTGCGGGGTGCGGGAGCCTTCCTACCCGCCTCCCCGAGAAGCTTCTAGTTGCCTTGCAGGGCTCTAATTTCTTGAAATCCAAATCTTAAATCTGCCTCCAGGTTTGCAAAAGTGGTGTTTAATAGTTTTCCCTCATTTGTTTCTTTTGACATTGGAAGAGAAAGAGAATGCTTCTGTCCCACATAAACCTTTTCCCACTGGGATTCCAGGAGTGATCATCCCCAGGAGGTTATGGAAGAGCCAGCTGGGACGGAGGGGAGAGGGCCATGTTGCCAGGGCTGCCAGCCTCGCAGCACCGCCCTTGCCGCACGTGGGCGGGCTCAGCTCTGTGTAGAAGCTGGACTTGCTCCCCAGAGCAGATATCTCCACAGCCTCCCCACTTCCTGGAGCCTCACTTTCCTCACTGAGAAAATGGATCTTGACCTTATTCCATAATAACAAAGCTTGTACTCATTTTTCAGATGTCACATCATCCATTACATGAATTTTTAATAATTTGGAGAGTTTGATTATGAAATTCAAATCAAGAGTTCTTTATTCAAGTCTTAAGGTAGAGTGGAATACATTAATTACTAATGTATAACATTTAAAGTTAAAGGAAGGAGACACAGCATTTAATGTTCTAATTATATGAAATATTTATAAAAGTAGTGACTTCTACTTTCTCTGTCTTCCTGGAAAAATATCCAAGCCTGGAGCTCCAGATAAGCACAGATGCCGCTGTCCTTGGGCATCTGCCCTGCAATGTGCCCCCAAGGAGGGCTGCAGGCCATGTCGGCCATCACAGAAACCCTGTGCAACAGAGCAGTCCCCGAGCACAGCCAAGCCCCACACACTCTTGGCGCATGTTGCCCGAGCGGAGCCTGCGCTGAGCGCGAGCAAGCGTCTGTCAGTCCATGTTCCCTCGCTCTGCTTGTGGAAGAGCACGGCGTTTCCACGCGCCGTCATCGCCTGTTCTATTGCTTGTGTCACTTGCTTCCTTGCCTTCCTGAATCAATAGAAGACTTTCACAATAAACACAGTAAAGCAGGAAACTAAAAACATAAAAATAGGGTCCTGGAAAATCCAGAAGAAAGCAAACAGAAAAAGGAAGTTCGTGTGTGTGGCAGACTGTCACTTATCTGAGTGGAGGGTGGTGGGAGGAGTGTGTCGTGCACCCAAGTCTGTCTCTTCCATCCTGGGTGTGCAGAGGCGTGACTGTCCCCAGCTCCCTTGCACCTGGAGCCTGAGCTGGAGATTTGGTGTTCAGTGACAAGAACTCAGATGAGCTCAGTACTCTCAGCTGCGGCCAAGGAGTATCCCTGTGTGTTCTTCATCGTCTCCCCCCACCCCCACCTGACTGAGGATAGGACAATGGTGTCGCTGGGCTCTGTCCTGGGGAATGGAAGAGTTTCTACCATCTTCTACTCAGTGGCTGTATGGAGGATGGTGCTCAGCAAACCCACGAGTTGGTCACCTGAGCCAAGGCACAAGTTTTGTTTTGTTTGAGCCACTGATCCATCTGGGTGGATGTGTTACTTCAGTCTAGCATAACCAAAATAATACGGCTAATACATGTGACTGACACAGAGCACAATAAAACTGTCTCTCATGGGGAGGAAATAGACATTCACCCAGCACATAGCAGTTTGGGGCATTCCTGGCATGGGTCCGGCTGGAAGGAGAGCTGTTTGATTTCCCAAAAGGGCCAAGCGCTGAACGTTTGGGTGGTGTCCCCTGCCCGTAGCATAAGGAAGCTGGTGGTGAAAGGCATCCAGCTGAAGGACACAGTCAGCTAAGAAACGCAGGACCACAGGGCCCATGGTGTCACGGGTCACTAAGCCGCAAAAGAAACAGAGCTGCAGTCAGACCACTACAGGGCCAAGCAGCAAAGCTAGAGCCCTGGAGGAGGGCAAGGCCATATGAAGGCAGGAAGGCCAGAGGCTCGGGTACTTCCCTTCTTACTAAGTATGAACTCTGGACAACTTGTTAACATTTGGATCCCATTTATTTCTTTTATAAACCTCACACAGTAAAGCTGTATGTCTCCAAATTAAACAAATACAAAGGGCTTAGTTCAGTGTTAAGAATGCAGTAAGCCTGCCGAGTGGGGACCGTTTTTATTAGGGTGGATGAGTAATGGAAGAAACTGGGGGTCAGGATTCAGCATACATGGGAAAATGGTTGAGAACAAGGGCTGTGCCACTAGAGTCCCTTCTGAAATGGTGGCCTCTGACCTCTGGCCTTATCCTCCTGGCTTTGATGGCCAAGTGTAGAGTCCCGCCCTTTTCCCTGCAAGATCCTGTGATTCCTCAGGAGCCTCCCCGGCCACATGGCACATGGAAACATCCAGCCACTTCCACAGGGAGAGGACAGCACAGCACGAAACAGCCACCCCTGGGGCAAGGCACTGCCAGCTTTGCCACCGGCACCAGGAGGTTGAGACTCACTGGAGGCAAAGGTGGAAAGCGCCAAGGCTGCCAGAAGCACAGGTCTTCTGGACCACCACGTGACTGCGAGGTCTTCAGGCTTCCCCTCCTTCAAGACCCCGTGTCCAAGACGTGGCTGAGTGACACGGCCTGCTTTCTTCCCAGCGCCTATGCGGGTGCGCTGAGGAAAGCTTCTCACCTACTGGAGGAGCGGAATGGCGTGTGCTGTCTGTTCTCAGGAGCCACCCTGGGCACTCTCGGTTGTGGCAAGCCCTGAGCACGCCCTCTGTTTATAGCACTAAACAGAGCCAGTTTAGTGCTATAAGCATTGTTGGGGGCCTTGAGCAAGTGTGCGCCCCGTGTGGCCCTGACAAGGCTCCCTGAGAGCATAGGTCTCCTCTCCTCAGCACTAGATAGTGTGTCCAGAGGGTGCCGCTCTTGGCCCCAGCGTGAGGCACCTCACTGTCCTGTGTGGCAGGTGTGCCCCTCAGCCTTGCCAAGACCAGCACCGCCCTGCGCTGCAGCTGTGACCACGGGCTAAACACACAGCGTCCTAGCTGTGCTGCTTACACTTCTGGAACCTTCCTGCAGGCTGAGTCTTGGCCTGACGAATGTCTCTCCCACACTCCACAAGGAAGCCCTGACCTCACAGACGTGGCCTCACCCCGCCTTGCCCTGGGGGCCTCCCATATTCCACGCTGGCTGACCCACTGGGGACTGCACACCTCCCCAGGGCGACCTCACCAAGGGACATACAGCAGAGGAAGCCTCTCCCTGACACTGGCAGGAACTACCGTGAAGCGCTGCCGATGAAGCTGTGTTCCTCAACAGAGAGCCTCTGTCCCGCCCATTCATCTACCCAGACTCTCGCTGCAGCGTCCGCATGGCTTCCTGATGCCTCTTGCCAACCACGTCTGTGCTCACACCCCCGCGACACCGTTCCTTAGGGCAGGAGGCTTCCTGGACTCCAGGAAGTGAAGTGTGCCGCCGCGCCACTTCTGCGCATGCTCCAGGCCTTCCCTCTCTGCAGTCAGTGCCTCGTAAGCAGACGTGCTAGAGCCTGTGGCCCTTCTGGGATCTCACTCTTTTCACAACCTTCACTCTGTCACAGACCCACATGGCGCTGCTGGGGACACTTCTCTCTCCAAAAATCCCACCTGTTCTCATGAAAACCAACAGATACACCAAGAAGGAAGCTGATGTCTGAATAATTAACTCACAAACTAAGAAACCGGGGCGATCTGGCCCCAGGACAAGAGGGTGGGTGAGTGGGGGGCTTTATTTTGGGATGGGGCCCTGAAGGATCAGAATTCGCCAAAGCCTCTAGCAGGAGACAACCTGGGTTCCTGTGCTGGTAGCCAGTGCCCAGGACCAACAGGAGAGCAAGGAGGAAGGGGTGAGGGCAGCAGCCCAGGACGGGCAGGCCGAAGCAGCAAGCATTGGAGAGCATGCAGAACGCAGTTAGGCCTGAGTGACAAGGCAGTGCTGGAGGGGACGCGTGGGTGGCAGGCTGGAGGGACTTGCACGGGGAAGGATATTGTCCTGTGGACTCATCAGCCAGTGACCACAGAAACTAGACAGTCTACCTGACTTCACATCCCCAACTGTTGGGATAAGAGAGAGTTAACACAGAGACGTGCTACATAACCTGCAGAGTGTGTGGGACTGAGGAAGAGAAAACAGGCAGCAACAGCTGAGGGAGCAACCAAGAACACTTGCAACTAAGGACACCCTCTCTTTGTTGTTTGTTTGTTTGTTTTTGGTACCGGGTGTTGCTCTCAGGACCTTGCACTTGCTAGGCAGGCACTTATTCTACTGAGCTCTCTCTCCGGCCCTTTGTGTCCTTGTTCCCAGATGCCCAGCAGGTTCTCATGTATAGTATAGCCTAAACATTAATCTTGGACACACACGATGGGATCTTGTTATGTTCACCTAAAGTAACCCGAAGGCTGAGACTCAATATATATAAAAATAAAGACCAACGGCGGGCAGCAGCCTCTTTGCTCTAGCCCTCGCTTTGCTTGTATTGTGTCCACGTGTCTTTCTTTGCAGCCGGCGCCCATGAGTCTTTCCCAACACCTGACCTGCCAGTGGAGGAACATGGACTTCCCAAGACGTCCTGCAGGCTCTTCTGCTGCCTACCTTTCCTGCCCTCTAAGCACTATCTGCAACCAGAAAGGCAGGGAGTGGGAGCCAGGCCCCTCCATGTCACCTGTGTTCCTGCACTTGCCCTCCTGCCCATGGGCTCTCAGCAGTGTCCAGAGCGGGTCTCCCAACCCCACATGATGCTCGGTGACTTCAGGAGCCAGAGAGGAGAGTGTGCCCTTGCTGGGAGTCACCAGGCTCTCTCTCTCTGGGGCCACACACTGCCTTTGCAGTTGGGGACAAGGCAGTTTGTCTAGAGCGCCTGGCTGTCTCGGTCAGCACAAGTCCAGTTCAACTCAGAGCCCCGAGGGGTGATCTCAAGTGGCACCCAACGTGGCTCAGCAGGCAGGTGCAGTGTGGACAGTGGGACATTGGCCACCCGGGGGCCTTTGGGACCTGCTCTGCGTGCAGACACGCCCACCTCCCCTCCCCACCCTGCCCTGCCCTGCACACCACCAGGCGCTATGCTGCCCTTTGAGGGTGATGAACTGTGTTGGTTGGTTTTTTCCAATGTAGCCACAGTAATGTGCAAGACACAGATTCTGCAAACAATCAGATGTGATTATAACCAATGACAGTATTGAACTGAGCATTTTCACTTTTTTCATACATTTAGTTCATGCAGACATCATATTGATCTGTCTTTCATCTCGATGTTTATACTTTTGGTTGTTTTTAATAAAAGCATTTTTTTCAGATAGTCATGGTCAAACTTACCTCTCATCACTTTACTTTTGTCGCTTGTTTCCTGTATTAATTTTAAAACTCTTCTTAGATTTATAAATGTGAACTGTATATTGTTATGGCCTATTTCCCCTCTACCTTCTTCCTTTCCTCCCCCTCCCCACCCCCAGTGCTGAGAATTGAACCCCAGATCCTTCACAGTGAAATACAACCCTAGTGCTTCTATTTTGTATTTTGAGACCAGATTTCACTAAGTTGCCCAAATTGGACTTGACTACAGGGTCCCCCTGCCTCAGCCTCCGAGAGGCCTGGCCCACACAGCTGTTACCCTTTGACCTTCTCACCTAATTTTGGCTCTCCCCAGCACACTTTCCTGTTTGATGTTGCTCGCTCTGTGTTCTCAGTTTATTACTGGCCACTACACATTTTCTGAGCTCTGCAGGATCTGCTCCCATTGCAGAGGCAGGGGACACACACACACACACACACACACACACACACACACACGGGGGAGAAATTCATTCTCTTGTCACTGAGACAGAGAGACGAATGGTAATCACAGCGTAGAACAGGGAGGCAGCACCCCTCCCGAAGCAAGTCATGGTGGACAGGCAGCTGAGAACAGCACGAGGACGTGGAGCAGGGCTGCAGGCGGTGGCAGACAGCACAGCCCACGTCACGTGGGGGCACACTGCACCCGCCGTGGAAGTGCCGCGGAAAGCGTGTCACTCATGCTGCGAGAGAAGACAAGAGGCAACTCCCGGCTGTCCTCGGCACCACTGAAACCCTGCTCTCCAATCTGCTTGACTCCCTTTCTAGCAAGGAAATCACCTTTCTGAGGTCTCTGGACTCTTGGAAACCTCCTGGGTGCCCCTGTCCGATTGTTATGCTTCTTAGCTCTTCTTCTTACAGAAAAGACAAAATCTGCGATTGAAAGTAGCCACCGAAGCGTAAGGGCATCCCTCGCCGGAGTGATCAGTGCGCAGCCTTTCAGACACTTGCGTGCATTTCTTGGGCGAGCCCTCGTGCCTGTGCAGCATGGTGGGCTTATGATGCTGCGACGCCCAGCATGAGCTGCTTTCTTCTAACGCTGCCATTCACAGCCTAATTCTAATTTCTTTCCCTGCCCCGAAATAAGGAGTCAGCCATCCTCCCACGGGGCATCGGTTCCTTTTATCAGAGACTCACACCAGGGCCACAGACAGCTTATTCTGTGTTCAGACGTTAGTGTAGCAGGACGACAGCGACGATGTCCAGCAGCTCAACTCACTGTGGGGTCAGGACAGGAGAAGCCTCTTTGGGAAAGTGCCCACGATCGCTACTGACACTTGCCGCCCGCCTCTACGGCAGCAAGTCCTTTTGTCTTCCTCTAATTCAAGAGCATTGACCCTTTCGTCTTTTGGCCAACTTTCTTCTTCTCATCAATGTTCACAACCCTAAGAACTCCATGCCACAGGCCTAAATTTCAGTCTCTACTTCACATCTTCTCTTCCGTCGTGATCACCGGCTCGGCCATCTTGAAAGTGGCTTCCAGTGTGGGGTCAGTGGTTTCTCCTCACGGCAGCATCACCACAGCACCAATACATGAAGGGAAAGCGGGCCCGGCCTCCGTCAAGGGGAATCCCAGTGGAACCAAGAGTTCAGGATACTCAGTGTGACACTTAGATTCCTGTATGCTTAAAAAGTAGGTTTAAAGCCAGGTGTAGTGGTGTGCGCCTGCAAGCCCCGCACTTGGGAGGCTGAGGCAAAAAGATTGCTGCAACTTCAAGGCCAGCCTGGGCTACGTAGTGAGTTCAAGGCCAGCCTGTACTACTTAGCCAGACCCTGTCTCAAAGCCCCCACCTGTGCGCCCAACTTGAGTTACTTTGTGTTTTCTTCTACTAGGGCCTTTGCACATTTACAGAGCACGTGTTTCGTGGTGCCCACAGGGTTCCATGGGCTGGCCCGTGCTGACTAGCAAGCAGCAGTGTGCTCAGAGATAGCATGTTCACAGCCAGCAGTTGGCACAGTGAAAACACTTGCTCCACGGAAATCAGCAAACCCCACCAATCAGGACTTTCTGCCCAGGGAGCCCAAGGTTGAGATCCAACAGGATGACTCTGGGTGTACAACTCAGTCTTCCCACAACCATTAAAAATGTCAGACATGACTGCCATGCACCGAGTGCTACGGCTGTGAATTTCCACTCAAGAACTTGCGTAAGGGTGGGGTGATAGCTCCACAGTGTAAAGGCGAGCCAAAGGACCCGGGTTAATCCCCAGTGCTACCTGCTGTGCTGGCCCCGTGCCAAGCCTGCCCCAAAGCCAGGTGTGATGGTGCATGCCTGTAATCCCAGAACCAGGGCGGATCACTACAAGTCTGAGCTGTATAGTGAGACCCTGTACCAAATAAATAAATAAAATATTTTTAAAATTTTAATTAAAATTTTTTTTCTTTAAAAACGAAAAGAACTTACTTAGCTAGCTAGATCTTGGAACTTTAGGTAATCTCTATAGAATTTACCACCTAGGGTTCCCTAAGACCAATCTGTAAAAGACAAAAATATAATTGGAGTACAGTACATTTTAGTTCAGTGTCTAGAGCACTTTACATTCAGCTATCCACCAGTTTTAAGTAATTTCCAGAGATGTTCATCCATCCCCCAAAGTTTTTATTTCTATAACAGACAAACAGAATTCAGTAATTTCTGGTTATTAACATTACTGGGCTAACAGCCAATTTTTGTATGAGTTAATACACACCATGCTTCCCCCCACCCATTCGGTCATGAGCTTGGATGACCTCAAAGGCAAGCTCTGAGAGCAAGGCCTGGCGTGGCCAAAACCGAAAGAGGCCGAAGGCACGACGAGCTTCCTTCCTGGTCTGGGTGGGGCTGGGCCAGGAATTTGCTCCTGCACCAGGGTTCTGCCGTGTCTTCCCACCCCATCCCCACTTGGCCAGGTGGTGTTCTTAGGGATGTAACGCCTTCAACCATCTCCCAGTAGAAACTGTTCACAGTGGGGTTGCCCTTTGTTGTTCATTTAGCACCTGAGTTTAGGCAAGAGAAACATTTCTAGATGAAGTTCCGTAACAAATTCCCTTGACTTTTTATTGGCCCTTCTATGGAGCTGTGGTGTTCCTACAGGAGGAAGCTGGGGCCCTCTGGCCTCGCCCTCCACTCTCCTGAGACAGAACTGGGACTGACCCCTCTGTGTGAGGGTCTTGGCTTCCGAGCTGATCCTTCTTCGTCCCTGCTCTCTGGAACCTCCGCTCATCCCAGCCTGTACCTTGAACACAACCACCTCTGGGAAGGCCCCAGAGATTGCACTTGCTTCATGCCTGGCCAGGTCTGGCTATGCTCACTGAAGGACACAGAGCAGTGGCCTTTTGGAGCTTTGGACATCACCTGCACTGGCCACACAAGCTGCCCGCACAGGACTGCTTCTGCTGCTCTTCTCTGTCCCATCCCTGAGTGTCCTCTACCCCATCGCTGTTTGTTTTACATTCCTCCACATTCTACAACATCCTATTGTCCTCCTCTGACTCCCGCACATGTTCCAGGTCCTTCCCTGTCCCCTCATGTCAGAAACCATCACGAGCCAGTGAAAAGCCAGGTACAAAGCTGATCCAAAGCACTCTCGTAATGTCAGCACAGAAACATCCGGGCTTTTCCGCAGCTCCCGCCTGCTCCTCTAAATATGCTTCGGCCTAATACTGCTAACCATTTCTATGTAGTGTTTAGTTTGGGTTATTTCTTCAAACCAGGAATTATTTCCATAATTTTTTTATTTCCAAGATGATACATTTGTGGATACCCTTTTATTTTCTCATCTTTTTTTATTCTGCTCCAGTAGAGAGTAAGTGTGAGATCTTATGCCTTCTGCTTACTGGGCAATACGCAATATTGCTCTATGGGTCGTTGATATTTATATATCATTTGGCACTTGACTTCTGCTATTTGCTTTTTGTATTTTTCTTTTCTTGTCCAAATTTATCTATTTAATATGGGTACATATAATCCATTGATTTCAACTGCTGACTTTACAACTGATCCACTTACTCTCCTGTTGGTAGACATTTTGGCTAACTCTCTCCCCTCCAATTTCAAATAATGATTCATTGATGAAATCCATGTACATCTCCTTTATAGATTTTCTCGAGGCTGATTTCTAACATTGTAATTGTTTGATTATAGATTATATAGTATTCTGCCTTGCTAGTGTCTCCGGCTTGCACTCCAAAGGTGTTGGGACAGTTTATAGCTTCTCAGCAATGGCCTATGAGAATTTCTTCTTACATCTTGTCAACACTTGATAATTGTTTTTATTTTTGCCATTTTGATGGTTGTGCAATATTAACTTTTTTATGCATCCCTGAAGAAAGCCATAAATCTTCAGACTGAAGAAACTTGAGTCCTAAATAGCATAAATAGAAATAAAACTATACTTAGAAACATCATAGAGAAGCTGCAGAACACCAGAGACAAAGAGAAAAAAATCTTTTCACAAAGGGAAAATACAGTTTACTTACAATAGAAGGGCATGTAGGTTGAGGGCAGATTTCTCGGAGCCAGTGAGAGAGAAGGACAACAGCTTCAGAGCGCTGAGGGGGAAAACACTGTTAAGCTAGCGTTCCGTGTGGTTATTCTGCCCCCAGGTGTACATCAGGTGGCTGTACCTGTGCATCACCCATTGAGCTCCCTACCTTCTTCAAAAACTGTATACTTTGGCCAAGGCATTAGGAGGCCGCTGAAACAAGGCAAGCTCTAGAACTTCAAGCCCCTGGCCAGACAGCTAATTCACAGAGCACATATATAAACAGAGAAAAGCTTAAGTCACGCTCCCCCAAGACCAGCTCAACCTCCATGTCTCCGTGCCCTGGACATGCATCTTCTTCATTTCTGCCCTTTGTATCTAAAAGTTCTGAGAGGGAGCTTTTCCTGAGATAAAAACAATAAGGAAAAGGACCAAAGGGAATAAGAGAAAACAAAAGTGAGGCACAAAAGTGCAATTTAAGATATTCTATTCGGAGCTCATTTTCAAGTGACTGGAGCTGTAGGGGTTGTAGGTGCATAATGGAGTGTGTAGTTCAACTACTGTGAAGAGTGAGAGACAGAAGCACCCACAAAAGCAACAGATAAAGCACTCTCCACCATGGGTAAACTTCGATAGGCCCCACCTACTAACAGCTTTGCAGGTCAGGAAGTAGAGCCACTCATTTTCTCTCTGTACACTCCCACCACAAGCACAGAAAACACGTGGATTAAAGTACCCTGTGGTGCACACCGAGGTTCCTGTTATTCAAACTAAAGACAATGTAGTTCCTTAAAATCTCAGAATTCAGGACTGGAAAAGCCCTACAACCCAATCCCTTTGTTATACAGAGAGGCGACTCAAACAGTATGGGTTGAGTTCTTTGAGATGACATTGCCAGTCAGTGACAAATCAAGGGAAAGAACATGGATCTTCTACTCCAAGCCATTCCACGTCCCTTGCCACACCCTTTCTGCCTTCATAGAAACTAACTGTGGAGCGGCATCTCTACCACGCCTCAGATAAGGTCCTGCCATTGGCGGCCGGCACTGTCCAGATGTCGGGCTGTCTACGTGTCCTTCTGTCCTCTCCTTATTTCCTCTACTAGGAAGTTCTTGGGCTTGATGTCAAAGCCCGTGTTTTGGTAAAAGGCCCTTCCCTGGACTCCAGAGGAGCAGCCATTCTTCACATCGTCGTCCAACTCGGAGTAAGGGACAGTGGCTTGGAGCAGATAGGACTTTGCTGTGTGGAGCGCAAGTGCAGCCTGGCAGTGTGGGCGGCTCTGCTGCAGCCACTGCCCTTCTTGAATTCACACTTAGCTCTCTGACACGTTCCAAACGTAAGGGAAAATCCAGCTCCAAAATGGAAGCCTTCAGAAGACAGTGAGCGAGAACAGGCCTCTCAATTCAGTGGCAACATCTGACCAGATTTTTCCATCAAACATTCTCTGTTCTCTTTCAAATCCATTATCTTCCTGTCTCTTAGGCTTTGGGGATCTTTCCTTCCTGACTCCCCCACCTAATTCCAAAATCCCCTTCCTTTATCCAGAGCCCTCTGACTACAAATGTAATGCCACTTGGAGAGGAGAATGTGCTTTGGTGTGGCCAGCGCTTCACATTGCTCGAGTCTGCCTGCCTCAGGGAGCTGTCCATTCAGCCAAAGCTTATCTACAGTGCACACGTGGCTCTCTGTCAAAAGCTTGGGTGAACACCCCTTTCCTCAGCACCAGGCATTCCAGGACATCTCCAGGTAAGCAAGCACACGGGCAAAACAGAACACAAGCCCAGGTGGGCTTGTGTGTGTGTGTGTGTGTCTGTCTGTCTGTCTGTCTGTCTCTCTCTCTCTCTCTCTCTCTCT
>NDGN011302165.1:0-12047 GCA_002564285.1 Tympanoctomys barrerae
GACTGTGTCTAGGCTGCAGCCTAGGCTGGCCTTGAGCTCTCTATGTAGCCCAGGTTAGCCCCAAACTTGCAGCAATCTTCCTGCCTTGTTCTGCCTAGTGATGGGATCACAGGTGGCATCCTCAGCCGACATTCTCAGCTATGTTTTATAAACACTCCATAACTAAATTCTCAGCTGCTACCTATACCATACCTAAGTTTGTTACCAGTGTTCAAATTCTGATATCAAATAAATTTTATAAATCCCTCCTTTTTTTTTTTTTTGGCGGAACTGGGGATTGAACTCAGGCCCTTGCATTTTTCAGGGAAGCGCTCACTCTACTGAGCCATCTCCCCGGCCCCATAAACCAAGTTTACATAAAGACTTTACATCATAATCATAACACAATAAAAAATGCTCTACATTTTATACTGTTAGTTCATCTACAACAGTCAGATAAAATAATCATCTATTAAAAAGAAATTGTGAAAATTAAAAGTAATATTTACTATCTACTAAACATTCAGGGGAAATGCCCAAAGAGAAGCTATATAAACTAGCTCTGCTATTATTTCTGAAGTAGTTACAAATTTATATCGGTAAGTCTCCAGGTGACTCAATATTCAAAGTTGAAGAGTAAAAGTATTACTATACTAATTCTACCAACACCAACTAACTAGTGATTCTTGTTTAATGCAAAAATCACTATAATTGATTTTGATTTTATATTTATTGATTTGTTTACTTTTACTTAGTATAGGGTCTACAGGGTCTCACTACACAGATCAGACTGTGATTCTCCTGTTTTCGCTTCCCAAGTACTGGGATTAGAGGCGTGTACCACCACGCCCAGTGTCAATTGCTGTCTCAGCACGCCCCAGGGGCAGGGCTGGCACAGCAGGCCGGGGGTCAAACCCCAGTTGCTGAGCTCTGCCTAAGCAGGCGCTTTAGTTCACTGATCTACCTGGCTGGCCCTGGTTCTGATTTTAATTTCCTTGGGAGGCTGAAAATAGGAAGATCATTAGAAGACCTGTGTAGTGAGGCCCTATAAACCCTGCACTAAAAAACAAAAAAACAAAGTTTACCAAATTCTTACTCTAGAAGTTAACTATTCGGATTTTTCTCATCTTTCCTTTTTTTTTTTTTTTTTTAGATTAAAAGCCTAAAAAGCCTAAGTAAGGTATGGTGACATACAACTGTACTCTTAGCTGCCTATGAACCTGAGGGAGTAAAATCACAAATGCTAGGACAGCTGAGGTACCTCAGTTGAGACTGTCTCACTAAACCTGGGCATGGTGGAACATGCTTGTAACCCCAGGACTCTGGAAAGCTGTAGCAGGAGGACTGTAAAGTCAAGCCTACTCTGGGTAACTTAGCAAGGCCCTGTTTCCAAATGAGGACTAGAGATATGACAGCGTATTGGTCCAGGGCTCAATCCCCAATAGTGCAAGATGATAGGGTGGGCTCAGGAAATAACTCAGTGGAGGAGCATCTGTGTAGCCTGTGCAAAGCCCTGGGATCAATTTCTATTAATGTATTTTGTAAAAAGCTTACCTAACATTTAAATGTGTTTTTTACTGATCTGAAAATCTTGCTTTTTTTTGTATTTCATACAGGGTCTACAGGGTACAGGGTCTACAGAGTCTCACTGCACAGATCAGACTTGTAGTGACTCTCTTGTTTTCAGTCTCTCAAGTCCCGGGATTCTGGACGCACGTGCCACCATGCCTAGTCTCAATCACTGTCTCAGTGTGCCCCAGGGGTGGGACTGGCATGGCAGGACGGGGATCGAACCCCAGCCACTGCACTATGTCTAAGTAGGTACTTTAGTCTGCTGAGCTATTTGGCTGGCCCTTGAATTTACTTTTTATTGACCCAAAATTGAGATTGCTATTTTTTTTTAAAAATAAGGCATGAAGGAATTTCATTTTTGCATGTGAAGAATTTTAATAAATAAGATCTAAGGCAGTCCAGAACACTTCTTAAATTGATCACTAAAGTCTTGACTATGGTTACTTGGACTGATTCCAAGTGTGAATATTGGAATTATTATTCAATATTCAAAAATTATTCAATATTTATGTGAATATTGTAAATATTCACATCCAAAACTGTTAAAATCTAAAGTTACTATTGTAAGAGTGCTACAAAGAAAAATAGCATTAGAGCAGCATAATACGAACAACTAAGCTAAATAACATTTAAAACATTGAAACAAAATCATTCCTGGCTGTTTTTAGCCAACACATGACTATAACATCATAAAATATCAAGAAAAATGGTTAAAAGTCTATGTATACTTCCAACTCATCTATACTTCAATCATTATACCAAACAATTCTGTATTACAAAAGAGTAAAACAGATTTATCACATGGTCAGAGCTCAGGCAATATCATCTCAAACTAGTTTTCCTATGGAAAAACAATCAGCCTCAATTTGTTTGCATCTTCCAGTCCTTGATCCATCAAGGTTTTGTGCCCCCTAAAGAAGACTGCTACCCAGGAAAAGCCCACATAAAGACACTGTGTTTACAGCAGGCATGCAATCACCCGATCTCTTCCTTCAAGGTGCTAGAGCAGCTCCCTAAGACCACTTGGGCGCTGCCACTCCAGCCAACAAATTGATCACATAAGTACCCAAATCTTGCCAACCTTTCCTCTAAAGACTATCAAAGTAAGCCATCATAAAGCACAACTAAAATGCTCACCACTTTACTCAGGTTAGTATTAATGACACTTTACATCAAGGCTGTGTAGAAAATCGCCTAAATTTTTGCCAGTTTCTATCTCTGGACACCCTTTACATGTCTGCACAAAGGGTACTGCTGCTACACTGAGAACATCTACCCTGCCCTTACCACATTATGTGCGGACAGGCAAGGCATTTCACATGTGATCATTTAACTTTCATATCAAGACCAAGAGGTTTAAGGGCATATACCTTATTTACAGATAAGGCAGAGGTTCAGGAAGTTGCTTAGGGTCTCATGGCTAGAAGAGATGGCTCCTGGACACAAAACCAAACAGCATGTCTTCAGAATCTTAGGACCACTGTGGAAATTACTTCTCCAGACAACTGTGTTTCTCAAGAAAGGTGACAAAAAGGACACTAAAACCTGCCTTTGACTCATTCTCAAGATACTAGACCAAATATTAACTAACTTATTAGCAAGTATTCAAGTGTTTTGTATCCATTCAAACAGGACAAAAGTCACTGGCTACATAAATGTTACATCAAATTTGAGTTTCAAAACATTTTATCTTGAATGAGAAAAGTTTACTATGTTTCCCAACCTATTCCTAAAGCTATGATTTATCTAATATAGGTCAAAAGGTTTAAAATGCTTATAAAATATATTACCATTTCCAGATACATCTTAGCTGGCAATTTAAGCCTACCTGTTATGTTAGTCCAAGAATAAAAGTCTTCTTTACAGTATTTAATACTTAACTACTTAAGATACTAGGATTTTGTCTCTCCTGCTTTAATGCCCAACTAGTAACTATACTGAAAAGATGGAATAAAGGATAAAGTGATAACACCTACTCTCCACTTGGGGCATTCATTTTCAGCATCACACTGACAGGTCAGATATACTCCATATGTTTAAAGAAAGGATTTGCTCAGAATACATAACTAACATAGGAGTCTTTTATATATATTTTTTGGTGGGGGCAGTATTGTTAATTTGCTCATTGAGGAAAAAAAAAAGCAAGCTTTTCTGTTGTTTTTTTCTTTCTGAAAACATACAATTGTCTTCTCCATAGCTACTCTAATTCATCTAACATTCCATAAAAACAATCACGGATTAAAGAGAAAATAGCTGACAACTACCTATCTGATAAATGGCAAAAATCAAAAAACCAAATTAGAAAATGTAAAAAGGGGCCGGGGAGATAGTTCAGTGGAATAAGCACTTGCTTGGCAAGTGCAAGGGCCTGAGTTCAATCCCCGGTTCCTCAAAAAAAAAAAAAAAAGTAAAAAGACAAACCTAAGGCTGTATGAATGGCAAACAAGCAAATAAATTATGTTCAACATTACTGGGTTCTAGGGAAATGTAAATTAAAATGAGATACCACTTCCTACCTACCACTATGGCTGTTTAACAAGAAAAGTATCAAAATAGCAAATGCTCATAAGGATGCAGAATAACTCAAATCACTGATACACTGCTGATAAAAATGTAAAATGGTAATCACTCCACAAAACAGTTTGCAGTCTCTTTAGAAAAATAAAAACAAAACTGTCAGGAATTGCAATCCTTGACACATACCCTAGAGAAATTAAAACTTAATTTACAAAAACGATATACACAAATATAGCTTTAGCTGTAATAGCTGAAAACTAGTAACAGAGACATTTTCAACAAGTGAATAGTTGAACTATAGTACATTCATACCATGGACAATATTCAGGGATAAAAACAAATGCATGACTGTTACAAGTAACTATGTCTGGAGACTCCACATTTGAGGGAATGTATAAAAGGGGGGCATCCTAAAGGTTACAAAGTACATGTCCCACTTACAAAAAATTTTAAGTGACAAAATTATACAAATGGAGAACAGATTAATGGTTACTGGAATTAGTGCACAGCATGATGATAGTCTACACTTTTACCTACTCTATGTTGCAACACAGCCTTGTAAAGTTCTAGTGGCTGACTATAATTGCAGTAAAACCTAAGTCTGAAAGAGTAATTCATTCTACTTAGAATCCAAAGCGCTTGTATATTGAAACAATGAGAAAGAGATCTATAAGACCAGATGTGGCCATGTGAAGCATGACATACTATTCCAATGCAAGATATTGCTCATTAAATTACAATTTCTTAGAAATGCTTGCTCGCCTGTGGAACTCTTATAAACCAAATTACTCACAATCCAACGTTTGACTATATACAATATTTTTTGTATTTTTGACCCATACTGAAGATGCATAATAGAAATTATGATAATAGGAATTTTTAGAATTGTGTATGAAGATCAATGGCCTGGTTGTGACACTGCTCCAGGGCATCTGACAAAATGTCTCCCGTGCAGGAGCACATGGTGCCAATACTATTCTAATGCTCCAATTACTGTGACTCTTTTAATTACCTCAAAACCATAAACTTAATTTTTAAAATCTAAGTTCTACAAAGAGTGTATTTTCTGTGTAACAGTTACCAAATGTTAATGTCAGTCAAATTAATACATGCAGAGATAAGACACTACCAGTTTATTTCTCTTATTGTTTGTAGAAAACTGATTACTCCAACATAAAAACTATGCTGACTATAGATATCATTTAGTGTATCCTAGACAAAGCTTTTACATTTTCCTAAGTGAACAAGACAGATTCTAAAGAACAAAGTCATATCACAACTTACTACTTCATCAGCAAATCCACCAGCCAGGACAAGAGAATAAGCCCCATCGTTACTGCGACCATGAATTCCACCAACATGGGGCCTATGAACACCTGCTTCGCTCACCTATAAAATAGGTAAAAAGAATCTCAGAATACCTCTGAACAATTAAGTCATATTTACAAAATGCTTTTGCATGTATTACCAAACCATAAAAACTCAAGAATCATGTCTCACCCAGTTTTATCTTTTGCTCTCATTTTCTTTCTTTCTTTTTTTTTTTTGTGGAACCAGGGATTGAACTCAGGGCCTTGCCCTTGCCAGGCAAACGCATATTCTACTGAACCGTCTCCCCGGTCCCTTATTTTTCTTTTTGACAGGGTCTTTGCTATACAATTCAGGCTGGCGTTGAGCTCATTTTGTAGTCCAGGCTGGTCTTGAACTAATAACGATCCTCCAGCCTCATCCTCCTGAGTGCTGAGGTCACAAGTGTGTATCACCACCCCTGGGTTGCTCTCAACCCAAATAAATCCAAAAGGGAGGAAGGAGACAACCTTAATTTTAAGTATGTCTAGAGTTCTCAGTTTCACAGTAACTTGGTAATAATCATCATTAACTTCCAGCCTAACTGAGATAAAAGAAAACTATTAGCGGTCAAGACCACCTCTCTCCTGTATTTTTCATCTTTGATTATGGCTATTCCCTACCCAGATTTCCAGGTAAAAAAATCACAGGAATTATTTTATCCCATTCTTCTCCTATATTCCCTAATACATATGGTCACAAGCATTCTTTACTTCCTAAATCCTTCAAATCCATTTTTTTAAAATTTTACTTTACATCAGACCCTGTTTCACTGCCTTCAGTTTTGCTTCTTTGAACTTACCCTATCATAAACAGAATATTTAGAGAACTGTGCTTGACTTTCAATGCTTAAAGTGTATGAAATGATCTTAGAGTATCAAGCTCAAGTGAAGTATTATGCCTATTTCCCCATATTCCCAGCTGTATTTATGCATCCTATACATTAAGAATGAAAATTACTCAACACCACCCAAACATAAAATCCATTTCTAGTTTAGTGATGCTATCCTACTTCGAAGTCCTCTGCTTTGTCTCATATATTCTGAAATTTTCCTTACTGAAACAAGTCTTCCTCTTTCTACACTTCACACTCCCTGAGGAACATATTGTGAAACAACTATTCTTAGTAAATAAGCTAAAATTCAAGTTTACACAGTGAACATAGATAAAGAAAGTGGCTTTGGTTTATGATGGTAAAAACTGACATGGGAAAAACTGAGGCCTTGGTAACTCCAGAGTTTAGCAGAAGGCAGAGGCTTCTGATCTGTTCTACTCTCTTCCTTTCCCTAACAGGCAAATCCGTCCTACTATATGTTAAAGCCACTACTCTCAGTCACCATGGAGTCTTAGGATACAGCACAGAGGTTTCATAGTTAGGGAATGACTTAATGACAGAAAAAAAAGAAACAAAAAGTTATACTACTTCATTATTTTGTATTTATAATCTTACTGTACTTATAGATCAAAAGTAATGAAAAATACAAATCCTAAATAACAGTTCAGTTAAAACTGATACAACTATTCCAAGGAAGAGAGAATACAAAGTACTAAGCTAGCTATCCATCTTCTATAGAAGGACGTTCATAAAACTAAAAAATAAAAGAAACATATTATTTAGAAAAAAGGTAAAGCCAGGGAAAATAATTAAAATTTTATCTCTGAAAAACAGAAAGTGTAGATGAAAACTAAGGTGGGTTTTTAAAATTAAAATCACACACTACTTGACTTTTCAAGCTATGTAAAATTTCTTTATTTTAATCATGTCAAAGATCTCAGGACAATGGATCCCTAAATATAAAAGGGAGCTTTATTTATTTATTTGGGTGGCTCAGGCTGGCATGGTATATAGTTCCAGGTATCAAACTGCAGTCCCTGCATGCTTGCCTAAGCAGGTGCTTTAGACTGCTGAGCTATCTCGCTGGCACAAGGAGCTTTAATTGAAGTTCAGAATGCTAGGTATCTGAGAATGGTTTTGCAGAAATTGTTTCTTTCACATTAAGTTTTCCATGGTAAATTAACTTTCTGAAAAAGAAGTTAGGAAAATAAATAGTACCTTCCTTAAGAGAGAAAATTTTATTTCTGCATTACTAGTACTTCTTTTTCTCCAATATATATGACATAATTGTTTTCAGTGAGGAGAGAAAGCCTCAGAGAAAAGCCTCAAAGCAGCTTCAAGTTCAATGAAATTAAATGAGTATTTACCTCATGACTTAAAGAAAAACTGTAATATTTCAAACACTACAATTTTTTAGTGAGAAAATTCCTTTGAAAGCTTAAAGATAAGAGCTAAATATGGGCACACACCTAAAGTCCCAGCATTCTGTGAGGCTGAGACAGGGCAGTTCCAAGTTTGAGCCTAGCTAGCTACACAATTTAGCAAGATCCTGTCTTGAAATTAAAAAATTTAAGGACAGGCACCTGGAAATGTAGCTCAGTGGATAAGTACTGGTTTCAATCTCTCCTATTGCCAGAAGGGGAGAGAAAGGTGGAAGGAAAGAAAGATTTAAAAAAAATTAACACCGTAACAACAAAAATAACTTGGTAAGAAAGAATAGCTGATGCCCAATTCTGTGAGGTACATTCCTGGTTAACCTTCCAACATCATAGAACACCATGTGCTATTGTTTTTTGGTTTTTTGAGTCATAATGATCCTCCTGTTTTCAGCCTCCCCAGCGCTAGGATTACAGGCATGTGCCACAAGGCTCAGTCTCAGTCACTGTTTTAGCAAGCACTGGGGGCAGGCCAGCACAGCAAGCTGGGGACTGAACCTCTGTCCCTGCACCTGTCTAAGTAGGTGCTTGAGTACACTGGACTATTTGGCTAGCCCCATCATGTGCTATAACAAGTTCTGTCTTACAATCAATACATGTTAACATTACTTCAATTTTCATATAAATTCATTTTACCTTTTCAACTATACCAATTCAAAAACATACCTGAACCCTAAATCTCCATGTTGATCCAACAGGAATACCAGGAATAGGTCCATAATGATTAGAAGGGACAATAGTGCACTCTTTTGTACGGCCAACACAAGCCATGCCCTGCAAGTTACAGAACAAACTGAGAAAGCAAGTATGTTACATCTCTTAATCAAAGAACTTAATTCCCAAATATAACATAGAAGCACCACTAATATGTGTTATTTAGATATCACTGATTTTTAACTTTATATTAATTTTTTATACTATAACTACCATTTGCTTTAAAACATTATATAATGTAATTTGTTACTAGGCGGAAAAGGTGAATTTCTTCCTTACCCTGCCCCAGTCCCGCCGGCTTTCAGTACTGGCAGAAGGCATCTTTGCTTTCTTCTTACTCATCTTGAGTCCTTCACCAGCCTTTACAACCTCACTGGAATCAGTTTTACAGCAAGGACAATACCTTTAAAAGAAAAAAAGAACAATTTTGACAATATTGCATAAGGGCAATAATGGAATAATAACCTTTATAGCTTAAATACAAGTCTAAGATGTATTATTTGGGATAGATTTCAGAGTTTCAGCACACATTAACTTGTTTTTGGTCCCAAGAATTGAACTCAGGACCTTGTGCTAGCTCCAGGTCACATTAAACTTTTAAAAATACCTTCATGATTAAGCTGGCTATAAGAACACATTTATTATGCCTTTAGAAACATTAAAGATTTTACTCTTACAAATTCTCAAAACTGGATTCTAAAGTCAGAGAAAACTGTGAGTCTGTGGCACCACAAACTGTAATCTTAGCAGTATGACAGTAGAAATTATTCATTTGAAATTCCTAGCATTAAAACAAAAGTACAAATGAATGATTCTTTTTGACCAAATACTGAATTAGGCAATGGGTAGATCTCCATACCTTATTTGGTTTTAGAATTCTCAGAATCGAAAATGTATAGTCTGTTACGACTGTGTAAAACACCACAGAGTTTTGCTTATGTCAGTTTCCTCCTTTTTCTATTTTAATTCCCTAACTTGTTGGTTCTTTATCATAAATTGCATTAAATCTTTTGTAAGAGTATATGTCAATAGATAACATTAAAGATAGTGCTTTCAAATATGATAAACAGAGATATGGTATATTATGGGCTTTGTGTGACTATACATTTCTTCTCCTTTTTCTTTTATTTGAGCTGGGGATTGAACCTACGACATAAGGTATGCTGAGCAAGTACTTTACCACTGAACTATACTTCTAGCTCTCTTTTTCTTTTATTTTCAAATAAGATCTTTCTTAATTCTGCAGGTTAGATTTCAACATGCAATCCTCCTGCTTCAGTGTTCTGGGTAGTTGTGAGTATTGGTGTGTACCCTGACACCCAGCTGAGATGAGGTTATTTTTAGCTCATAAGGAAAAAACTCTATGAGGTAACTTGGTTAGCATTACAGGAGAAAAAAGAGACATAGTTCAATTCCTGAAGTTGGTCCTGAACTCAACCCTCAGCATCCCATGAAAACAAAAACAAATTTTCTAATTGGGAAATTGCAAAAGCTTCCAAAAATTAATTTATTCTTTTAACATTAATGTGCACTTCACAATAATAATTAAAGAGTATATAACCAAAGCAAATATTAACTGTCTGATGAGAAAATGATTTCAAATATTAACTATCCAAACAACATGACTTGAAGAAATAAAACATACGATTTAAGGTCAAGTATTTCCAGGTGAAATGAAGGACCCTGATATGAATTTAGAGCTATCCCATGGTGTAATTTAAGCCTATCCTCTAAAGGTCATGCCTGGGAATAAATCCAGAAGTATTGGGACCTCCAATACGGCAGGCATTAATTGGTACTGAGGAGAAATACTTGTGAAGAAAATAGGTAAGTCGTTGTGTAAAACGAAAGAACTTTACATAGGGTTTGTTTATGTATTTGGTACAAGGGCTCACTACACAGCTCACTCTTAGTGATCCTCCTGTTTCAGCCTCTCCAACACTGGGATTACAGGTGTGTGCCACCTCGCCTGGTCTTGGTGGCTGTCATCCAGGGGCAGTAGCTGACACGGCAATTGGCACCAGGGATTGAAACAGTCTCTGTGCTTGCCTAAGCAGGTAGTTAGTCCACTGAGTTATCTCGCCAGCCCTACATAGTTTTAAATACTCCACTGTAAATGAAATCTGCATTATGTGAAAAGAGCAGCTGGAAAAGGGATGTCTCCAAGGGTGGAGAAGCCAACAAACAGGTAGGCACAAAGGTCCCGAAGCATACAAATACAAGGTAAACCCAGAGGAACATAAAAGTAAATATAGCTAGTAAATAAATAGGCTGGTAATAAGTAATGGAGTTAAGAGAATAGACAAGGGCCAGCCCCATAAATGGTGGAAACTTAATTTTACTATAGACATAATACAAAAAACAGTAGAGGTTTTAAACAGATGCATGGTCTTGATTCAGAACTTAGTGACATCATCCTGATGTTATGGGAGAAAGGGCAGCCAATGAGTACTGTGGAAACAAAGGGCACTGTGGAGTACAGAAGAACAGGTAACAGTGGTTTGTACTGGGGCATGAAAAGGGAGTTTACAGAAAATTAATTCAGAATTGATAATGTATTAAGAGATGGAGTAAGTGAAAGGACTAACAGATAAGCACAGCTTTTGGGCATGAGAAGTGGATAGAGCCTTATTAACCAAGAGCTGGGAGAGAAACAGGATTTTAGAAGAAGTGTTGCTGAAAACCAACAGCTGCTTCTGGACTGACATGGGATGTAGTCAAATAAGGAAATGTATATCAAAATACAAAGCTCAGGGAAGATTTGATTTCAAAGCAAAACTTCAAAATAATACCTTAGTATTTAAAGTGTCATGACTAGATGAATTCATTTAGAAATCAAGGATGAAAAGAAAATAGGTAATGCTCTATTTATTTATTTATTTAAAGGGAAGAAGGATTTTTTTTGGGGGGGGGTTGGCTCAGGATGCCTTCAGGGCAGGTTTTGGCTTGAGGATCTGGGGATGGAACCACAGCATCCTGAACCTGACTGCTTTGTTTAAGCAGGCACTTAAACAACTGAGCTAAGGGGAACGCCCCATAGGTAATGCTTTAGAGATACCAAAATTTGGTGAGGGGAAAACATTAATAAGGCTGAAGTAGAAGGTGAAAAATTAGGATCAAATGTCATAAAATCTGAGAGACACACAGACACAGATACATACAGACACACACAAAGTAGGTGAACAGTTCAGGAGGGAAAGGACGAAGAAGTGACTTCTGAGATAGAAAACAGGAAATTTCTACAAGCCTTACCCGAGGCATACAATGGAGAGGTAGTAAGGAAAGTACACAGCAGTGCTGAGGGGTAAAAGCCAGAACAAAGGAATCAGAACAATAAGTGGAGGTGGCTTTAGAGAAGGCTGGCCATGAGGGAGTAGCAAACAGGGAAGTGGCTGGTGGGGGACTGCATTAAGGGACGTTTGTGTGTTTTGAAAATTCAAGAGATCCTAAGGTAGTAATAATATATGGTCTAGTAATGGCAATTTGCACAAGAAATTAACTGCAGGACCAAATTTTCTGGAAAGGCAAAATGATATGGAACTGTGAGACCATGAGAAGGGTTTGCATCTGTAACTTTATTTTTCTTTCCAGAATTTTATTGACAAACAATTAGCAATTAGACAGTTTCAAATCAAATTGCTAGGACA
>NDGN011302180.1:0-11885 GCA_002564285.1 Tympanoctomys barrerae
TATATATATACATATAGATATGCAAAATAGCATAGATATATGGCTACTTTCTCTTAATTCAGTGAAAGGAAGGTTTGCACTAATAGTGTTTGAATAGGATATCATGTCTGCATCTGTACTATGAATGACTACTATGAATACAACAGTATGCAATGTGTTAATTGTTGTAGCTGTTCTACTGACCTGTTTTGAAGCTTCTCATTGTTATTTGTTTTTCAATAGAATTAATTTTAAAAATCCAATTAAAAAAAGAAAAAGAAAGAAAGAAAAGAAATCTTATCAAAGGAATGGACTGTCTTTCCTTTGATAAGAACAGATTATATTTCATTAAGAAGTTGATGGATGCCTAAGTCACTTTCAAAATCAGTGCATTCAGGTAAATTTGACTCAAACAAAATGTAATATATATTCCATAGTTTTACAGCTTTCAGATTTTTTTTTCACTTATGTATTTGGTACAGGGGCTCACTACATCCACACTTGTAGTGATCCTCATGTTTTCAGCTTCCTCAGTGCCGGAATTACAAGGGTATACCACCACGCCCGGATTCGGTTGCCCGCTCAGCATGCCACAGGGGTTGAACCCAGGTCCCTGCAATTGCCAAAATTATCTTGCCAGCCATGCTTCGAGATATTTTAGTGAAATATATATTTGTACAGTTTGATAAATTTTTATACCTGCTTAAGTAGCCTGTAGAAGGACCTAAAAACATCAGAAGCCACTCTGAGCTCCCTTGCGGCCATGAATCACTCCCTCCCCCCAGTGTAGCACAGCTTTTATAGTTAGATTCTCTGAAGGTGGGGCTGAGGGTCCATTATATTATTAACAACAATAAATCTTATTTTCTCCAATTTGTCTTTCCTTCCCATATTTTTCTTGGATAGCATGAGTTCACTGAATGTTTTTTTCTATGACTTTCAATAAATTATTTCAAACATAAAGTATAAACACTGAAGTAGAACTCACGAAACAGAGGAAAACTCTCCAAAATCATGTTATTCCCAAGAAAGAGTAGCTATTCATCAAAATCCATTGTAACTAAGCACCTGGGTTCTATGAAAGTTGGCACTGTGTGTATGACTTTTCAAACAAAATGCCTTATGCCCAGAAGGCAACCACATACACTGAGAAAAACAGTAAACAGAAAAATAACAACCAGCATTAAAAAAACAACAAAAAGTCCAAACCAAAACAGTGAAAATCTATCCCCTCATGGATTCTTCTTTCTTCTCTCCTGTTTCTGTGTTGAACCTTAAAAATCAGTAATTTATCCCATCCAAATATTTTGTAGAGCAATTTCCCTTTATATGTTAAAGCTTGCTCCATTTGAACATATTATCATGATTGTTGAGTTATAGTTCAGTCGTAGCCTCTTTTTTTTCTGTTTTTGAACAATGAGGCTAGGCATGGAGGAAGTGGTGCTACCACCTGTTTTATAAATTAATGATGGTGCAGAGCTTTATGCTAGGCAGCTGCTGTGTTTTCCAGACGTGATTGGGACACCCAAATCTGGGGAATAATGATCCAAACAAAATGAAAGATTTTCTTACTTTTTCAAATTTTAAATTTCATTTCTAAGTATATTCAGTTCTTCAAGCTAAGTATGAAGCTCTGCCAAGCAGAAGTCTCACTAATCGTACTTAAAGGAAAAGAATAAAGCCACATCTCTAATGAGTGCATTAGTTCAGTTGTCTTACATGTTTTATGTTCTTTGGCCTATTGGTCTTGTTTTCAATCTGTATGGCTGATAATAAATTTTATAAGGTCTTATAAACAAGAGAATATGACAAGAAATGCAGGGTAAAGGGAAGAGGAAAAAAAAGAATTGAAATGTGTTATGTACATATACCAGTTCCCTATACTGAATGCAATCACTATGTATTACAATCATGTACTAATAAAAGTAAAAAAATCATTTTTATGCCAAAGATTACGACTCCAGTATTTGAAAGCAGCTACAAAAAAAAACACCTCTAGACACTGAATCTGCTAATTTTTTAGCATATACTTTTCTCGTAATAAACATAAAGCATGACTGTAATAAAATTTTAATATTTGGATTGAAGTTCCATTCAACAAAGTATACTACTAAAATCTGAGAAAATCCCTGCACTTACTAAGGCTATGCCAAAATTAACCAACAATTCAGCAGATTTTCCGTTGATTTAGATCCTTGGTCCCTTGCAGCATGGGCCAGTCTACTTACTGAAGTAAAATTGTCACTAAGTAGGTCATTGAAATGGCCCCACATTGCCTGCATGCGAATCTGAGGGTTTTTTCTCACTATAATGTGAATAAAAATTGTTTGTATTTGTTCTTGCCAAACTTAAACACAACTGTACTCTTAGAGCACAGTAATTCTGGAAAATGTTCATGAGAGCTAAATAATTATAATAATTATTAATCAATTTTCACTAAACGTTATGTTTTAGTATTTCTCTGTGCTGATTGAGATTTTGACTAGCCACTCAATAGCTGGCTTCACACAAATTAACTCCAACTGTTTCTCCTGTTATTTTTAGAAAAAAGCAAAACTCATTTTCANNNTCATACATTAATTATAGAATTTTTTGAAATAATTTTTGGGGCTCAGTCTATATCACCTAAGTATTTCACAGACAAATAACATTATATTTAGTACAATTTGAATGAAGGCTTTCAAGGCGACATACCATAGTTTCTAAAGAGAATTTCTGAGGCAAAATGGAGTCTATGTATACAAAAGTATTTTGAGAGAGTTTAAAACTAATGCTAAGGCTCCCTATTTGTCCTGTGGCTTTGGCTGGTCTCCCAGCTCAGACTACAATTTAACAAGCATGGTATTATCTGTCTTTACTGCCTCACAGCTGGAATTAATCTTCCTAGTTAACTAGCCAGTGACATAAGAAGACCCTAAAAACACTGGGATAAATATTCAAATACTAGGCTTCGGAAGGGCCATTAAGAAATCTCCTAAGCCTGTGGCCCAAAGTGAGTGGGAGAAGACAGGAAGAGCCACCTGGGTGGGTCGGCTGGGTAATGAGATACAACCTTGCAAGCGTCCAGCCTCATGTAGCTTTTTTTTTTTTTGGCCTAAGGATGATTGAAGGAGGTTTCCCTGTGGAGCGCTGTGTGAATGCAATGAGCAACAGCTAATAAAATATCGCATGTAGTCATCTAATAATTATTCAGAGAGTAAGTTTTTGATAAACATTTAATTGAGGCTTGAGGAAAACAATCTTACATGCCTCATGCACTTTTGGATTTTCACTAGTAAGGTATTTGGTATAATGACTTCTCTGTTGTGTTCCCACCTTTTCATTTTGGCTCCTGCAAATATATTTGATTTGTATGAATGGCACGTTGTCTAAGCCACATGCTTTAAATTACAGTGAATTGATTTGATATATATTGTAATTATTCTTGTCCATTTTCCAAATACAGTAGCATTAAGTTAATGAAATTTGTTGCGCTCTCTGTGAATTCTATCTATCCAATTCCTACCTTTATTCTGTTAAGAAATATGTCATTACTTACATTAAATGGAAATACCTCTCTTTGCATTTCTAGCACATAGGAAAAGCCTTCTTTTTTCTCTCTTTGCTGTTTGTGTACAAAAATAGAAAGTCTTCCTATTTTATTTGCGTAACAACTTTCTCATTTTGTGCTTCATGAATATTTTTCTCATCATCTTTATTAAACAAATCTCCATGTTAAGATTCAGTTTAGTCATTTTGCTTACATCTCATGGTCTTTTTAAGACTTCTTTCTTGAAAATAAATTCAGTTCAGCAAAGTTAATGAAAGGCTACATTTTAGGCATTTGTGCATGCATCTGTAAATCATAAGATATGGTGAAAATATGTTTCACAAATGCATATTCATGATTAATTTAATGACATGAAGAGATGGCTCAGATCAGATATCTATGCATTATGAATAATTAACACTGTTTCTCTATTAAAAGCACAAGTTCCACAAAAATGATTTGTAGCCAGTATTTCCAACAAGTAAATTAACATAATATTCACTATTTTTGTTAAACTTCAAAGCTTTATGGGCCTGGCCAAATAAGAAGGAAGGAACACTTTATATGGAAATTGTTTCCAGAATGTAAATTTACTCACTAACTTTGTAACTTTTATATGTCTTTAAATAGGCTGCAGTCAACCAACCCAGCCCAGGAGCACAGCCTCCTCTATGGGGCGGAGCATTTCCCTGGCCTCCTTCTCAGCATCCCACAGAATCCGTCATTGCTGAAATCCAACAGAGGGTGGCACTCTCCTCCACTCAAGTCTGCAAGGGGTTCAAGGAGGCTGAGAGCAAGGACAGATGGTGTGCAGGAATGGGCAAGAGCAGGGTGACAGAAAGAGCTGCTCCTTTTTGAGGATCTCCTTGAGCTGCAAGAAAATGGGCATTGCTATTGCGTCCTCTACTCTGAATCTTGGCAGTGGATTCTCCAAAGTCCCCCTGCACAATGCCTCCTATTCTGGACCATGGTTCTGCTCTAACTGTCCAGCCTTTGTTACCTGTGTTGAGTTCTCCCTTTCTTGCTATGTGCTGGCAAATAATGTCTTTTCAAGGGTCACGAAATTCATGTGGTTATGCTGGTAGACAGCTTTCTTTCTGTATTTTATCAAGATCTGTGCTGGACTTACTTTTATCTAAAAAATGTAAAATGTCCTGTATTCTTCTCTCTCCTTGCCTCAATTCCCTTTGTATCTTTTTCTTTTTTGTCTCTGAGGAGACACACTTGTGTATAGGTTGAATACTGACCAGCTAAGTATTTTTGCCACCCACGCTGCCTCTGTGAATGAGGCCGTACATGGCAGAAGGGACTTTAGAGCACATGCCAGAGTAGACTCCGATGCAGGCCTGCTCTCCAGAGCTGGCCTCTTCTGTCCCTGCCTATTGGCCTGTATTTGCTTTGAATTTGAATATTATTTTTTCTATATTTTTCAGATTTTTAATTTTATTAGTATATGTTTGCAGTATGCAATGATTATGTTCATTGTGGGAAATTGGTACATGTGTATAATACGTCTCCATTCCTTTTATGTCCTTTCCCTCTACCTGCCTTTTAGCCACAAACTGTAAAACACATAAGGCAATTATACTAAATCCAGGTACACCGTTAGATATACCGTTCATGCTGGATTACAACACTTCCCTCTTTTCCTACTGTCTGTCTTTTATTTTGTACTCTGTCTTTATACATTGCTTACTGGGTAGAACTTACCCTCGCTGTCTTTTAAAAATGGCTCAGTAGAATAAGCGCTTGCCTGGCAAGTGCAAGGGCCTGAGTTCAATCCCCAGTTCCGAGAAAAAAAAAGACTTAATGTCATCTAATTCGAGTGAGAAATACATTGTCACTCACATGGGTATTCTTCTGTAGGTGCTATACCATTCTCACGTAAGTGGAGTTTTAAAATATTTTTAATGTTGTATTTGGTGTCCAGAAATTTAACTATGAGGTGTTTTATTGTATATTTCATAATTTCTTCGTAGTAGTCGAGAGGAAACAATACACACAGGATACAGGTTAGTGGTTATGCGGCTGCATAGGGAAGAAACCTCCCCACGCCCCCCGCGTGCGCGCGCGTGCGCACACACACACACACACACACACACACACACACTAGGAAAACAGGCCGAAGGAGAGAACAAACAATGAGACGCAGAGGGAGGAGAAGCTAGGATAAGACCGGAAGCTGCAGTCCATGTCAGGGCTGCTGGCTGAGCTGGCGATCGTGCCAGGCCGTGACATGCTCTCAACACCTGGAGCAGAAGCTCCTGGGGTGGAAACCCGCTTAGTACTGGCCTGGCTCCTGCTGCTGGCCCTGACCCTAGGTCAGGCTGGGCTCAGTGGCATTCCTGCTAGAACCAGCGGACCTGGAGATGGAGGTTTTTGCCATAAGGCAGGCTGTCTCTGATCTTGGCTGCTATGGAATTTGGGAGTGAGAGAGGAGTATGGAAGATGGGGGTTGGGGCCTGGGCCTGCATCTCCACAGATTGGGCACCTAGGGCCCTGTGGCCCAGAGGAGACTGGGAACTGAGGCGGAGACAAAAACGGTGAAGGTCGGGGGCACCGAGAGTTGGTTCTCAGGTCCTGGCTCCTCCCACTCCCTCTCTGGGGACCTTAGCACAGAGGACAGTGGGAACTGCTTGCCCTAGAGAAATCACCCCCCTCCCACCCCAGGCGGCTGGCTTGTGAGAGAGCATCAGGGTTGTGTGCCCATTTTTAAATGTTCTACTCTTTTTTCTTGTCTTTCACTATGTTGCTGAAAATAATTAGGTTTGGCTTGTTTTATATGTGTATATCAATATTTAACTATTTGTATCTGTTTTCTGATATAGTACCACAACAAGGTATTCACCACTGGTTGCCATACCAAAGTTTGCTTCTTAAGGGTCTCTAACTTTCCTTGACGATCATTTTAATGGTTTAATACAGTCTCTTCTCTCATGCCCTTTCCTCCACCTCTCTATGTCCCTTCCTATGCCTTCTTCTATCTCTCTCTCTGCTCTCCTGCTTGTTGAATCTTTTTCTTTGTCTATTTTTCTCTTTTAGCTTTTTGTCTTTTCTGCTCCTCTCAGCACACACTTCTAATATTGATCTAAATATCATGAATATTTAATTTTCTTTAAGTTGCTGTATTGCACCTCTTTCTTTCCTTGACCTCTCCTGGAGTAGCAAAATAGTTCAGATCTTTTAAAACAAGGTTTCAAGTACCTTATACCACACAGTTAGCTTCTCAATTATTGATGTTACCAGTTGGTACTCTCTCCTTTCAAAGTGGTGCTATGAACCAAACCTAGTATCTAGAAACAAAAACAACAAAAATCACATATGGAAGCTTTCATATGGAAACACATCCACAATCCAAGGCTTATTAAAACGAGATAGTCACTCAACAAAAAAATCCTCTGCATGGCAACCAAAGACATATGCTTCTCATCTGAACTGGCAGAGCACAGCCCACTCTCCAGAACCATCTGAGGTCAGTACAAGCAACAGGCTGGGCAGGCTGTGTGGTTGCCTGGTCCTTCACCTTCAATGTGTGGAGGTGAGGGGTGTGTGTGTGTGTGTGTGTGTGTGTGTGTACATGCAACTGTGCATAAGAGCTAGGTACTGTCTAACATCTGCAGTGGCTGAGATTGGCTTGTCAGTCTCTCTCTCATGGCAAGTTGCTTCCTGAGTCTTCTAAAACTAGATTTCCACCATCTCATTATTAGGACTCAGTTTCCATGTGGCCTTTCACACTTTCTATTTATATTTTCTTCTCTTTCCTTCTTTCTTTCTGCATTCACAGATAACCTCTTACATGTCCTCTTCGTCGCCTGTCCTCTTTTTCCCCATTTCTTTTATTTTCTTCTGTGTGCCTTGCTTTTTCCTTCTATTTTCCAGTTGGTTCTTTGTTACTATTCTCGCATCTTCTTAGGTTACTGAAAGAATTGAAAAAAATGTAAACAAGGTTTATATGTTGATAGAAGATTGATTTTTTTAAATTTGATGTTACCCTAGTGGTTCTTTCCTTGATAGGGACACATCCAAGGACTTTGATTAGGTTGAGCAGGTTATGCACGCTGAATCATATCCAAATCCAGGGCGTGCTGCTGGGGAAAATCCACTTACTAAAGACAGCTCTACTACCATAGTGTTAGAGATTCTATCCCAAGTAACCTACAACGTGCACCACAAAAACTGAGAAAACAAGATAACAAGATACCTCCAAAACGTCAAAGCTGCTTAAGAGCTGACCTCACACAGAGTGAAGTAAATGAATTTGCAGACAAAGAACTCAAAAAACTAAAAGTGCACGTTTGGTGAGGTCAATCAAGACACGTCTAGGTGGGTTACGTGATCAGCAGAGATGACCGACAGACTTAAGGAAGATACCAATGAGCAGCTGAATGAACTAAAGAATAGAATGAAGCACAGGAAAGCCCACTTCAGTAAAGAATTAGAGCTGGTGAAAAGGAATCCGTCAAAAATCCTGGAAATCCCATAGACAGTTTTGGTAGTAGGTGAGATCCGCTAGAAATCTGAATGATCAATGGGTCACAAAAGACATTTCATGATTCTCAGCTTCAAATGAAAATCAAGACAAAATATGTCACAATGCAAGATACAATCAAAGCAGTTGTAACACAAAGCTATTAGCTGTGATAGGTTACATTAGGAAAAAGTGATCACAAATGGGGAAGTTAGAGGACCTCTGCAAACAATCCCTAAGAAGAACTGTCCAAACCCAAAAACTGACAGTAAGGAAGAAATTTTAAAGATCAAAGTGGAAATGAGTGAAACCGATACTTAAAAACATCAATGAAATAGAGTTACTTCTTTGAAAGGGTAAACACCCTTGTAAATCCCCTAACCGAACATAGAAAAGATGGAGAAGATATGCATAAATATAAATGAAAGAAGCGAAATTTCAGCAGACCATACCAAAATCTACACAGCTTCCAGAACCATATGACATACCCGAATTGAATCAAGGAGACACACATGCCCCAAACAGACCAACAGCAAGCAATGAAATGTACACAACAGCGTCAGACAGACAGCTCAGCAGACTAAAGCACCTGCTTAGGCAAAGCTTGGGGACCGGGATTTGATCCCTGGCTCCACATGCTGTTCTGGTCCTGCCCTTGGGGTGCACTGAGATGGCAATCGAGACTGGGCATGGTGGCACATACCTGTAATCCCAGCATTTGAGAAGCTGAAAAAAGGAGGATCGCTACAAGTCCAACCTGTGTAGTGAGACCCTGTAGACCCTGTACTAAATACATTTTAAAAAAGAAATGTATGCAAAAATGCAAACAATCAACTCGAGAGCTCAGGATTTGATGGAATCACCATTCAATGTAACAGAACCTTAGAGAAGAGCTAATGCCAGTGCTGTTTGTGTAACTGACAGGGAAGTAAATCTTCTAAACTCAGTTTTTGAAGCTAGCATTCCCTTCATACCAAAACTAGATACAGACTCCTCAAAAAAAAAATCACCTTTAAAAGCCTACAGCCTGATATCTCTGAGGAACACAGATCCAAAATCTTCAGTAAGATATTCACAAATAGAATTTGTCATATATCATGATAAAGTTACCTCTGGCCCAGGGATAGATAGAAGGGTGGTTCAATACATATAAATCAACAAATATAATAAACTGCATAAATAGAATGAAGGATAAAAGATGCACCATCACCTCAATAGACTGAGAAAGTTTTTGACAAAATCCAGTGTCTCTTCAAGGTAAAATAGGTACAGAGGGAACCATAACTCACGTTAATAAAGGTGGCAACCCTACTGTCAGCATCATATTGAATGAGGAAAGTCTGTGAATATTTCCTTTAAAATTAAGAACGGAGCAAGGGCATCTACATTCACCTCCTTTGTTCACTCAGCATGGTGTATCCACACAATTTCAACTCTTCACAATGAATTTAATCAGTAAGTACTGCAAACATATATTAATATAAATTTTTAAGAAGTACTGGAAACTTTAGCCAGCATAACATTCAGACAAGAGAGAAAAACTAAAGGGATCTAAGTAGGAAGAAAAGTTAAAAACCTCTATTTACATAAGATAAGACACTGTGGATAGAAGAACCCCCCCCCAAAAAAGGCAGAAAACACACAGGTGATAAATTTAGCAAAATGGCAGAATAAAAAAATCAATACACAAAAATCAATAGCATTCCTACACATCAATAATGAATGCATTAGGAAAGATTCCAGAACTGCTTCTGAAAGTGACAAAAAAAAAGCATGCCATAAGTATATTTGATGTGAGGGGAAGTATTATAAAAAGGATTAATGGCAACTTCTTTTATTGTAATAAATGTAAAAATTTAAACCTTAATAATTCAGAAAAACATTCCATTCATGATAGTTTAAAAAAACTTAAGAATCAATCTAACTAAAGAAGTGAAAGAATATGTCTATAATGAGAACTGTAGAACTCCAAAGAGAGCAATTGGAGAGGATGGAATAAAATGGAAAAATATTTCTTTCTCCTAGATAGCAGAATTAATATTATCAAGTAGCCATATTATCAGAGATGATCTATAGCTTTAATATAACATCTATTAAAATACTAGCAATATTCTGCATTGAACTAGATCTGACAAAAACAATCCTAAAATTCATATTGAAACAGAAGGAACACAAAGGAGCCAAAACTATCCTGAGCAAAAAAAGCAAAGGACTGGGCACCATAGTTTTGTATTTCAAGTTATACTGCAAAATAGTAGTAAGGAAAACAATATGGACTGAATCAAAAATAGATGCGCAGAGCAGAAGGCAGAAACAGCTTCATGGACCTTCAGCTGTTTGAGTTCTGACAAATGAGTCACAGTAGGTGCTGAAGAAAAGATAGTCTCTTTAACAAATGTTGCCGGGGAAACTGTTATCTACATGCAGAAGATTGAAATTAGACAATATATCTTACCTTGCACTAAAAGCAAGTCAAAATGAATAAAGATGATATATAAATACAGAAACTTTTTTCTGTATTTTAGGGAATATAGGGTGTTCAGGGTCTACAGGGTGTTCAGGGTCTCACTACTGGATGGGACTTGTAGTGATCCTCCTGTTTACAGCTTCCCAAGAGCTGGGATTACAGGTGCATGCTACCTTGCCCAGTCTCAATTGCTGTCTCACTGTGCCCCAGGGGAAGGACTGGCACATTAGGCCCGGGCATCTAACCCTCAGACCCAGCGTCTGTTTGCAGGTACTTTAGTCCACTGAGCTATTTGGCTGGTCCTTGAAACTTTGAAGTTGTTGCAAGGTAAGGGAAACAAAACCATAGGCACAGGCAATGACTTCCTAAATACAACTTCAGGAGCACAAGAAACAATATCAAGAATCAACAAATGGGATGATACCAAACTAAGAAGATTCTATACAACATAAAAAAATCAATCTATAGTGTGAAGGGATAATTTACAGAATGGGCAAAATTATTTTACTTGCTACTTTTCTGATAGAGGACTGTTAGCTAGAATATATAAAGAAGTTAAAAAGTTAAACCTTGAAAAACAAACGATCCAATAAAAAATGGGCAAATGAATTAAGCAGACATTTCACAGAAGCACAAATTGAAAATAAATACAGAGAGGAATGTTCACAATCATTAGTCATTATAGAACAATAAATCAAAGTATTCTGAGTTACCATCTTACACAAGTCATAATGGCTATTAGCAAAAATACAAAAAAAAAAAAAAAGACAAACGCTGATAAGGAGGTGAGAACAAAAGGAACCCTTCTCTATTACTGGTGGGGATGTAAACTAGTACAATCACAATGGGAACCAGAATGGCATTTAAATCTAGAAATTGAATGTGACTCAGCTATATGTTCCTTAGTACACTGAAAGAGTTAAAAACATCATATTCATGCTGTAATTATAGATATGCATACCATGTTTAGAGCCGCCCAAGATTTTTGTTGTCATTGTTGTACCAGAGATTGAACTCTGGACCTTGCACTTGCCAGGCAGGTGTTTATTGTAGTGAGCTATCTCCCCAGCCCAGTAGAGCAAGTTTCAATAGTTAAGCTGTGGAAACACGTGAGTCAACAGAAAAGTTTACAAAGAAAATGTGGTACATAAGCCACATGTGATTACAAAATACAGTGATTCCATTTGAAACTGTCTAATTGCTATTTGTTTATCAATAAAATTCTGAAAAAATACAAGATAGAAAAAAAAATATTACTGTAACAATATGGCCATAAAACTCCTTCAAAATTCTCCCTATTATTTTTTTTTATATTTTTATTTATTTATTTTTACATTTATTGTGTGTGTGTGTGGCCAGCTCAGCCCACCAGGGGGCTCGGCTGGCTGGCATGTGGTGCTGGGGGATCGAACCACGGTCCCTGTGCTTTGCAAAGCTTGTTC
>NDGN011302210.1:0-10647 GCA_002564285.1 Tympanoctomys barrerae
AAAAAAAAAAAAAACACATCAGTAACATGGAGAGAATCCTAGAAAGGTCAGGAGCGCAAACACAGGGCAGGATACTTGTGGAGTAAGGAGGGCTTCGGGTGTCCAACGGCTCCCCAGCGGCAAACGCGGGTCTGTAAACCTGTTCATCTTACTCCTGGGTGAGCGAAGGCCAGGGCCAGGCAGCGCAATCAGGGCGACAGTCCGGGTAGCGCAGCCTCTGTGGAACCTGACAGAGATGCAGACCCGGGAGGCGCCTGCTTGCCGGGCTCTCCTAGAGGTTCCTGCTGCACAGTGGAGTCAGGCAACGCTGCTCTAGGCAGACACATCTAAGCAGGCAGGACCACTGGCCTTTGCTCTTATAGCCAGGAAAACAGCCAAGCAAGTCCTTGTAGCCAAACGCCTTAGCATTCGGAACCAGGAAGTGAGAAACGGAGAGACCAATGTAATTCTATATGAATGATTGTATCTACTAGTTCTGAAAGCCATGTGTCATTTTAGGCAATTCATACCCATTCACACAATAAAACGATGCCCCAAGTATTACTGCTAAACCAATATACAAGAGGAGAAGCGGTGTTCACAAGTTACATAGCTAGTGCTACATTAAGTCAGATGGACAGTAGGTACAATGCTATGCTTTCAAATAAGAAAATTATTATCACTTTTTATGGTTTTAGCTTTCAGTTCTCAGCATTCTGTTCCAAGCTTTATTAAGAAGGTAAGATATATTCATCAATAATATCTGATTTTACTATAAGCATGGTAGCACATGTCAGTGTTACACTTAATAAGAACACCAACTTCCTAGCAGGAACGTGTATGAGGGGACCTTCTACATTGCTAAAGTGAGTGCTGCACTGGCTGCACCTCAAGCTCAGCCTCTACATCCACGACAGCAATGCAAACACACTGCTGCTCACCAGGGCCGCAGGGAGACCCCGAGACTCTATGCCTCCGTGCGCACGCCGCTCAAATTGCGTGCCTGTTGTTTAGTAACTTCTCAAGCTGAAGAGAGAGGTAAGCAGCCTAACACAAAATCAATACTGGTGGACGGGTTCCAGAGGCACAAGGCGCGGGCAGAGCCACGGGAGGGCGAGGGGAGAAGAGTCCATGTTCAACAGAGAATTTCAGCTGGACAGTGATGAAAAGTCCATATGTTACACTGCCACCATAAATTATGCTGGAACGAACGGTCAGGCCACAGAGGGGTTCCAAAAATAGGTTGGAACTGCTCATAGTCTGAAAACAAATTGCCTAAATTCCAATATGAGAAAACGGTGTTCTTGACATATATTTTCATGTGGCCCCTAGTGGGCAAAGCCGGGTCTACAGAGATGAAATACAATATGGTTTGGTTTTGAAATTGGAGTTGCTATTCCACCCAGACTCTAAAATGCAAAGAAATCTGCATGAGTCTGGTGCCTGAGGCTTAAAGATTTATTGTGAAGGGAAGGCAGGGTGGATGACGCTGTCCATGGCCTGAACAAGGCAGCGGGCCTGCATTCTGAAGACAGGGGACCTGCGAAGTCTTCCGCTGTAGTCATCTGACAATTCTGAATCTGAATTATGTGATTATTGCTTTATCTAAAAATTTGTATTTCATGATAATGAGAACCTTATAACTCAAAACAGAAGGGCCCAAAGGTTCTACTGCTATTCATTTTGCTTAAAGACAAAAAACAAATCTGAAACATTAAGAAACAGTTAATGATCATCTCCCTTTAAAAGTAGAAAATAAATAGAAAAATGTAATAAAAGCACACTAAGAAGATGCTGACAGTCTTCATTAAGGTTGGCTATGGTTAATGGGAAAATCAACCATTCTCAGTTCCTAAATTGTAAAACTGCATTTTAAGAAATCATAATAACAAGGAAGCAAACAGAAACAATGAATGATTAGATGCTTTTCATGAGTAACAAATTCTTCCATATTTTAAAAATGTAGACTGCCTTTAAGCAACACTAATAAATCCTACAATTATATACTGATTAGTGTTATCACAAACCTAAAATATTGAGGGTTCAAATAGCTATGACTTTACTATAAACCGAACAGTCATAATTTTGACGGGACTGCCCCAGGACTGTGATTATGACTATGATTAAGAATATGCTCAGTGTATGCTTCCATGCAGTATTTAGGGAATATTAGATGTTACATAAAAATAATTTAAAAATTCAGGCAAAATGACCTGTGCTGTCTACCACTCTGTTCTGAACAATGAAACGGGAGGCCACATCTTGCTGAAGAAACGATGCGTGCATTTTGTTATTCAATATAAAAAAAAAACCTTGTACAATTCAGAATACAAATTTAAGCTGTGACACTGGTTGGACTGAAATCACTTTCCCCTTTGAGAACTCCCTGCCCAACAAGGGAAAGTGTAATTAGCTCAGTTTTGTGAAACAAACAGCAATTTTATGTAACTGAAAGGTAACCAGAAGCTTCCAGGCCGGATAAGACTGTTACGCTGAACTACCAAGACAGAATCAAACAGTGCGAAGCCATATTGTCCCTCAGCATGAGTTGATCAGATACCTGCCTAAAATGATGGACAGCGCTGGCCCATGAACAGGCAAAAAAAAAACAAAAAAAAAAAACCATTTACTCTCGTCCAGATGGGACCAACTGGACGCTTCAGCACAAACAACTCATCCTTCTTCGGACCTTCTTGTCCGGCTCCTGAGCTAGCTCCAGCTGCTAATGATGAATATCAAGGCTACAGTCAAGTGGGTGACAAAAGAAGCCTTGTTATGGCTGCCAGTCTGTCAGTCTTGTCATTATTACACATGGAAGATTTATTTGAGTTTATTGTTGTGCACAGGGTCTAGCCATTTGCAATTCATCACCTACTACAGCAAGTTCAGGACAGTGGCCGAAGCTGTAATTGCCACCTCCACCTGCTTCCGGAAATTATGAGGTCACCAGCTAGGGCAGACCAGCCCTCACTGAGGCCCAAAAGTCACAGAAGGTTCTGGTGTAAAGCAGTCAGGCCTATCTGCTCTGGAATCTCTGCGCTCATATTAATAATGCTAGATCGACTGGCAATTGATTGAATTGCATTTGAGGCACACACTGTAAGAGGTTACAGTCCTAGAAAGAAGCAATGAAACCATCACATCTGCCACACTTGGAACATTATTGTTATTATTATAAATGCCTCAGTTACTAAGTGTTGATTCAGGAATACATAAACACATTCTTTTCATTTAATCTGACATAAGCTTCTAATCTTCAAAAGTCAAACAAGTCTAACTATAAATCTGACTCGGAAGCAGGTGGAATATAATTTCTGCACAAATAATGATAAGGCAGACACTAGTACTTCAGTAATACTGGTACGATGAAATGAAGATCAGATGTAAAAACTGATTTTGTTTCAAGACAAAAACATATTCTTACATTTTTCAATTTGAAGGTTGCTGTGCTACATTAAATAAGTTTGATTTGCAGAAATAAAAAATCAGTAGTAAAAATCATTATTTTTAATTTTTCAATTAAATCATTTTTTCCTATATTGTTTTTCAGAAGGATGTACACATTTTTCTTACTCTGCCAAATACTTGGAATAATTTTTGAGAGCTTTTACCGGTACTACCTCAAATTAAGGCCTTACAACCAATGCTAACGAGCAGGGGTTCACAGAATTTACATTCCTGTAAAAATAGATGATTTGCTCCCTATTTTGTTCTGTGTACAGATGGCTTGAAAATTTATGACATTCAAATCTTTTCCAGCTTGGTGTTACGCCATTGATTGGTTGCTGCAGCCTGTTAATGGATTTCTAAAACCAACATTTTTTTTTTCAGTATGTTTTTTTTTAGGGAAGGGTCTACAGGGTGCTCAGATCTTACTACTAAATGGGACTCGCAGTGATCCACCTGTTTACAGCCTCCCAAGAGCTGGGATTACAGGCCCGCGCCACCACGCTCAGTCTAGAAAACCAAGATTTGCTGAGATACATAGGTATTTTTTGTTCCAAGTCTTGTTTTTCTTTTCCTATTCTTTGTTTTTTAATGTTCCAAATAATATATAGAAAACAGGTAAGCTAGTATAATTCAATGTAAAACCCAAGCAATTTGCAAAGGTTGCCTACATCTTATTCTATTCCCCCAGAATCTAGTGATATTCAATGCTTTCACTTTATAAGGGGGCCGGGGAGATAGCTCAGTAGAATAAGCACTTGCCTGGCAAGCACAGGGTCCTAAATTCAATCCCTGTTATTGAAAAAAAAGAAAATCACTTTATAAGGCTGTGGAGGAATCAACATTTGCAGCGGGAAGCTGTCTTGCAAGCTGTTCTACAAGCCGGTCCAGTATCCAGTGCTCTGTCTCCTGCGCCTCTGGCTATAACGTCAGGGCAAGGAGGATGGCCCACTCCTGTTCACATCTTAGGGCTCCAAGGTTTGAAAGTGATGACATACTATTGTATGACATCTCACCTTCACTAATAGAGGGATAAAACTCACCTTTGGTAATGTACGGGACGCCATGGGGTCAAATGTGCAGAATATTTAGTAATCAAATTGTTTCTCAAAAAAATATGGTAAAAACAAAATGAGCACAATTTAACACCCCGACTGTCTGGGGTATCACTTGTGAAGAGCAGCCTGCGATGCAGACAGGTCTTCACCTGTCCTCACGCTCCCCGTCCACCCACCAGCCTGGAAGTGTCTGTCCACAGGAATATTCACCAGGGGAAAGCCGGCAGCAGGGGAGGTGAAGTCCACAGAGACAGGACAAGGAGACAGCCCGGCCAGGAGGTCATCTCCAAAAAACCATTTTGGAAAACGTTATGCTTCAAGAGTCCCCTGCAGTTTCCAAATCAGCTCTGGCAAGTGAAGCCCGTGTGGGGGCTGGAGTGCCCTGCAGCAGGTCGGGGGCGCTGGAGACTGCCGCTAGCCGCATCTTTGCGGGACGCCTGCGCGATACCGCAGAAGGCCGACGACCTGCCTTCCCGCACAGTTTCATACATTTTTGTCGGGTAAAGATTAGCACTACATCCATTTTACAAAGAAAAAGACCAAGGCTCAGAAAGGAAAGAGATCTGTCCGGCGTTCTCAGTCGGCAGGGTGGCAGAGCACCTTAATCCACTGAGCCGGCCCGCACTGCTCTTTCTTATACTGAAAAGATAGTGAAATTAGGTAATAAATGAATTTTAGCTTCATATTTTCCCCACGAAAGCCTAACTTTTTCTTCCTAAAATAGGTATTTAAATGATAAATGAACTAGAAACAAAATTACAAAGGAAAATTATGATAACAAGTGCTCTATTTTGAAGCAAAATATAGGTTTCATATGCTTGTAGCTGTATCAAAACCTACTGATACTGAAAGGGTCAGCCACCCAGGCAAGCCTTCCAGGGCTGCGACACTCCGTACCCCTCCTCCAGCACCGCTCCAGCTGCCTCTGCCGCTACCTCTCAGGAGGAAACAGTCCACGCTGTTCTGACTGAATATTTCTCTTTCCGTTCCAGAGTTATCACTTATGCATGTGCCCCTGAACAAGAATGTTTAGATTGGCAAATGTCTATAAAGGGAATCAACTTATACGTATCATTCTGTAACTTTTTTCTGAGATTTACTAATGTTCATGGGATGGTTTTTGTTCTTTTTTATACTACAGATATACTTTTCTCAGGATGACTGTGATATTTTATCCATTTTCTGCTGATTTGGAGCAGTGTTACACTTATAAAGAGTTACATTATGAATATTTTTGGACATGTGACCTAGAATAAAGGCATAAGCTGATACAGACCTTGGAGACAACTGCAAATTCATGAGGGATGCACTCTTCATGGCTTTGTACCTTTTCCCAAAATTAGATAGTATTCTATGCCATCAGAAATAATTTTAGGCATGCCTGCGATTCCTACCTAATAATCGATATTGTAAGTTTTTAATTCCTGCCAGTCTGATGAACAAGAAATGGCATCTCACTGTGATTTCAATTACTACTCCCTACATTCTAATTAAGTTGAAAAAAATTCATGTTTATAGACTACTTGTGCTTCCTCTTTTGGGAAGCAATGTTGTGTTTGCCCAGCTTTCTGCCAGGTGTTTATTTTTCATGTACAGAATTTTTCCTGGTATGCAGCTTTACCAAGGTATATGTGTATGTTTCATTAAAATATTAAGACATTGTTTAAAAATTGATTTTAATGTTGTTGATCAGCCTCCTCCTTTATGGCTTAAAGTTCTTTTGATTATCTAAGCATTCCTGAGCAGCCATCAAGTTGTTCTCCGATATTTATTTTAAAAGAGCTATAACTGGGCCTTTCCACTTGTGTTTAATCCATTCAGAATCAATTTCTCAGTGTTCTCTAAGGCAAAGACTCTAATTTCCCATATGAATGTCACTGTCTCTTTATTACTGACTGTGAAGTCCGTCATTTCCCACGATCTGTAATGTCAGGACTGTCATCTGTCAAACGTCACAGTTCAAGCGGCCGTGTTTTGGACTGTTTTTCCCACTTGTTCCTTTTCTTCTCCCTGCACCAGTATCATGCTGCCAAACAATGTATTCTTCATAAGATAATATTTTGAATTTCTAAAAACTTTCAGTACATAATATCCATATCATAAAGTAAGCAGAGATAAACTTTATTACCATTTAACAAGGTAATAAGTTGAAGACACAAGTTAGTCTATAAAATGCCTCTGGATCACAATTCCCATCTCATGATCCTCAAGTCATTGATTTTCTAACTCACTGACTTTTTCGAAGCATTTTCACATTATCACATCAATCTCAAATTTAAAATGATGCTAATTATATATAATGGCTTTATATTATTGGGAAGAAGCATAGCTTTTGGAGGTACACGCACATACAAAATACGATTATAAATGGCTCTATACAGACTGGTTATGGAGCCTTGAATAAATGATTTTCCTTTCTGAAGCTAAAGCAACTTCGCCTGTGCAGTGTGCAGAGCCACCATGGTAGGCTGTTTCTGTACGTAACACAGGCGGGACATTTACGCACTTAACACCATGCTTAACATATATGAGGCGTGATAAGGAACTGGTGACTGTTTAAATAAAAAGAGTTCATTATACGGAGGATATGCCGCCTTCCACTCTCCCGAACACACGCCCTCTGCAGACCCCGTCTAGCTGTCGCTGCCGCTCCTGTGAGCACTCCGTAAGCTTTCTTTCATGATCACCTCCAGCGGTGTGTGCTGGCTCCATGGTGTCCGGGGCCCACTCAAGCCATCTGTGACTGTGGGGAGGAGCCGCAAGGGTGCCGGTCAGGTCCAGAGGGCAGGGAGACACGACGCACCTCTTGTGGGCCGGCTTTCCACTGCATGGCACCAGGCGACATTCCCTTTTAGCACATCTCATAAAGACACAGGAAGCGGGCTTCTAGAGCTGCTTCAGAAAGTGACAAGAAGGATAAATGTGTCTGAATCGAGGAGGAGGAGGAGGAGGATTTTGAGGGGAAATAATGGCAATGATCTTTTACTGTAATAAATATTTACCATATAATAGTCACTATATATCATTTCTCCCTCTGACAGTACATACTACAAGACAATATCTTAACGAAGCATATATGTGTTCATGTATCTTTTACCAGTGGGTTTCATCAGAGATAACACTAAACAACAACGGAATCGAATGTCCAACGTACAAACTGAATCATCTGCTGCTGAGATCTAGTACACCATGAAGCCCTCATTCTGACTGCACGAACCCAGAAATCCAAGACTCACCAAGTGCACCAGCCATCCTGGGACCCCATTCCTGCTCGTTGGCGTCTACTTTATAAAAGTTAAATTCTGGGGTCTGCCATATTCAGACTTTTCATACTTCAACTTAACAAAACTCAAAGAAGTTAAGCTACTAGTAAAAGACTGATACAAGAGCATGATCAGTTACAGACCTGAAGCCACCCCTACCTTCCCTTTCTCTGCTTCACCCCACCAGAGAGGGTAGCAGTAAATTGTCCCCAGCCTCAGCAAACGCGTCCCTTGGAAGCTCTCGGCTCAGGTCTCCCTCTTCTTCAGGCTCCTCACCCAAGCAATCAGGCTGTTCCCCGCTTCCGCACTGCCTCGCTAATGTATATAATTATATTATCTTAAGTAGATGATAAAATCAATTTAAAACTGTGCCAAATCTTCTTGGATATTACAGTAAAATTTGGTGGCAACACACTGACTTTTAGAGTGGGGAAGAGAGACACGAAGGTAGATGACACGTCCAGATTAACACAGCCCAGGCTACTAGACCTAAAATCCCAACCAGATCAGTTAATGTCACTGTATATCTCTCAACTACTTCACTCTGCCACGACCCTGCTCGCTCTGAAATGTACACGTATCACCTCCTGTTATCTGACTCTAGGTACGCTTTGAATATAGATCCTTCAACAGCTCTTCTCTACCTAGGTAGGGTGTGTAAACACGAACTCCTTGGCTAGCATTCCGCTGGAGCCATCTGCAGCCTTCCTTCCCAGAGCCGGTTCCAGGACCCACTCACCCTGCTCTCTGCGCCATCCATCGCGTGAAGGTCCGCCCACTGCCTCTAGCTTATGCTTGAGAATCACACATGCTGGCACTGGAAGGGAAAGAAGGAAGAAGGGTAGAAAGCCAGACAACAGGGCAAGATGGAAGCCAGAGGGCGCGACCCCAGGGAGCTCAGGCCTGAGAGCAAGGGGATGAGCAACAGGGCCAGGGAGCGGAAGGGGAGAGCTACCCAGGAGCAGACTGGGTGGAGCCGGATGGCGACTGGCTAAGAGGGACAGGGAGACAGCGCATGAGCCAGGGGCCCGCAAAGCTCTGAGCACTCACGAGAGAGGTTCCCAGGCAGAAAACTCCCGAGGCGTGGCTCCGCACCGCGCTGGTCCTCGGCAGGCTTCCCGGGACGCCCCTCCCCACCAGGGACTCCTCTGACCCTGCAGGGTTGGGCGCAGGCAGGCAATGCCCCAGGGCGAGTCCAGGCCCACGCCAGGATGCCAGGCAATGCCCTCGCGTTGGGCACCACAGCAGCCTCACCACGGTCCCAGCAGGCACATCCCACTCCCTGACTTTCTCCACCACTCAACGTAAATTCCTTAGTGATAATGTTTCTTTTTGGTGATCAGTAGCTTGCACATAATGGGGTTCAGTAAACATTAAAAGGAATGAAAAGGTCAGTTTTCTAAGAGGAAGGGGGCCCGTGCATTGTTAAAGGCTTAGTACCCTCTCAGCACCAGCTTTCTTCCCGAGAGGGGAAATCGCCAGGGGTTAAGAAGCATGGATTCACTGTGACTTTATTTCCATTAGGTACTAATCAGTGAAAGTTTGCATTTTTCACTCTCTCCCTATAGGCGCCCTGCCTCTGCAGAACATAAAAGCAAGTGTAGACTTTGATAAAGCACCAATTGACAGAGTAGAAGCAAGCTTCACTGATACAAACTCCACTCGAAGAGCAAAGGAACACGTGAAGTCTGACCGTGCTTATAACATGAGTAATTTTTATCGAGCATAACTGATAAAATCATATATACTTAAGGTGTGGAACACCATGTTTGGAGCTGCGGGTGCCTTGTAAAATGGTTACCGCAGCCAAGCTCACCGACATCCATCGCCCCACACACAACAATTCCTAATTTTCTCCTCTTGGAAACACTTCACAGCCACAAGAGGCAAGTGCTTTTAAACGAAAAGAAAACTGTGGTCAGCATGGGACTATGAAAGACAGATTAAAATAGCTAAGGGGCTCTCGCACTCCGGACATTTTTTTTTTTCTTCCAAGAGGAGAAAATTCTCAACAGAATTTTCACTCACAGCACCCTCACAGCTAAAGATGCTGAGCGCGTTTCATAGATGTATTGTTCCTTTGTACCTCTTTTGGAAAGTGTCACCAATTTATTTGTCCACTTACTGCCTGGACTATTTGACATTTGGTGTTGCGTCAGTTTATATATTTGGATAGTAATCTTCTGTCAGAAACGCAGCTCCCAGTCTGCAGGCTGTCTCTTTACTCTGCCGCCTAGCTCTCTGCTGGGAGCAACTCTGAAGTTTGAGGTTGTCCTCTTTGTGGGCTCACACTATCACTTCCTGTGACCGCGGGGCCCTGCTTAGGAAGCCTTTGCCTCTGCCTATCGCTTCAAGTGTTTCCCTTTCCTCTTAGAAGTTTCCAAGTTCTGGTTCTTACATCTAGGTTTTTGACCCATCCTGAAGTGGTTTTTGTACAGAGCAAAACACAGGGATCTAGTTTTAACATCTCTAAGTGGATATCCAGTTTTTAAAGAACCATTTGTTAAAGGGGCTGACTTTTCTCCAATGTATATTTTGGCATCTTCTTCCAGAATCGGATGGCTGTCGTTGTGTGGGTTTGCTTCTGAGTGCAGTGTTCTCCTCCACTGGTATGTTTTTGTGCTAGTATCATGCAGGTTTTGTTACTATAGTTTTATTGCATAGTTTGAAATTAGGTATTATGATACTTTCAGCTTTTCTCTGTCTAGTTATGATTGCTTTGGTTACTCTGGAGGTTTTGTCTCCATATTAAACTTAGGATTATTTTCTTTAATTCTGTGCACAATGTCATTAAAATCTGGACGGGGATGACATTGAATCTGTACATTGCTCTTAGTGATACGGCCATCTCAGCAACAGTAGGCTGATTCAAGTACATAATAAGTCTTTCAATCTTTTTT
>NDGN011302234.1:0-13724 GCA_002564285.1 Tympanoctomys barrerae
GGGGCCAGGGAGATGGCTCAGTGGAATAAACGCTTCCCTGGCAAGCTCAAGGACCTGAGTTCAATTTCCGGTTCCGCAAAAAAATAAATAAATAAAATAAAATGAAATAAAAGATAGAAGGAAAACAGAGGGGGAAAAAAGAAGGAAAACAAAGAATTGACTTACTCCTTCTTTGCCATGCATCCAATCTCATCTCCATAAAACACTATACACTGTAATCCTATCTTGCATTTCCATGTACTCTAAGGCATAGGTGCAGTATTGCTATTCCAAATTCATGGAATATGGAGGCTCACAGACTTAAATAATTTGTTCAAGTTCACAGCTAAATAAGGAGATGCACAATGTTTTCTAGACAACTTTCCTGGTACTGTCCAAAGCAAAATATCTCACAAATCAAACTAAGATAGGATGTGGACTCAAATTTGTTTTTATTAGAAATTTCACTTTATTGGGAAGATGGCTCAGTGGAATAAGTGCTTCCCTAGCAAGCGCAAGGGCCTGAGTTCAATCCCCAGTTCTGCAAAAAAAAAAAAAAGAAAAGAAAAGAAAGAAAAAGAATTTTCACTTTATTTTAGACCACTCACAAGGAATTGTTGAGATTAAACAAATAAAAGCAAATTTTCAAAGGAGTGAACAGTAACTAATGAAGTAGAGATTATTTGGATTTGGAAAGTAGCTGTGAGTGTGGAGTTAATCTTGATTATGGAGGAAATAGAAGTAAATAGGGGAATTTAGTTGTCATATAGTAAATCACAAGAACTTCTGGGCTTTTACATGTGTGTCTTGGTGGAAACAGTACTTAGGGAAAATTATTTTGACAATAAGTGTAAATTGGATTAAAAATAGAATAATTATGATTAAATCTGCATGAAAAGTATCACATGAATGCAGGTACAAATAAGTGTCAATTTATGCTACATGTTATTCAGGAAAACGCTTTATCTTCCAGTAGAAACATTGTTCAATTGCTTTGATCTTCTTTTTTATGTTTCAAAATAGTGAGTTGTTAATTCTTTCAGTTATATTCTTATACCTCATCCCCATTTCATTAATTCTCTTCTCTAAAGTTACCCTACCTTTGATGATAACTGCTTTCAGCCCTGTAATTTTCATGTTACTCTCTGACCACTGACAGCTTGATTTTCTGGCCCAGTGTATAACTTTATTCCATTTAATATCCATAATTTTCTCCTCTCACTTAAATACACATGACACTTTGTACAGCATTTTTATTCTGTGTCTCTACATTCTGTACATACGAGCTCTAATTTCACTCTGTGTGCCTTGGGGAAACAATAATGGGAATCTACCAAATTATATCGTTTTCCCAGTTTATTTCTTCTAGTTGTGATAATGGAGTTTAAAAATCAATAGACATTTACTGTGAGTATATCAGTCACAGTGTATGATTTGTAATACACAAATATAAATAGACTAATTTGTTTTGAAGATAAAGCTCTAATTGAGACAAAAGTTATGCTATAGGCAAATCATTAATAAATTCTAATAACATAGTCTCTAATAAGGCTTTATATGCTATAGTCCCTTTACATTATTAATGTACATGTAACTTATCTTGAAGGTATCTTAAATCTTTTAAAGAAGTAGGTAGTATTATTACTTCATAGCTAATATTTATTAAGCACTAATATGTACGTAGTAAGATCTCATTTCATTATCATAACAAACTAAACAAATAGGAACATAATCAATACTAGAAGTTAGGTCATTTTTGACTCAAAGACTATGTGATGGATCATAATGCTGTCTTGCTTCCAATTATAAGTAATTTTGGTCCCCAAAAGATTTCACGGCAAACTTGAGACAAAGTTCCATTTTAATAATATTTTATTTTAGTATAATTTATGTCACTTACTGAACCTATAGAGCAATCCTAATATACATAATTATACCAACCATGTCTAATTTTCAAAACAATTTTATGTGATAAATTAATGCATTTGTAACCATGAAATTACTGAATTTTAATTTAGAATTTGCAAGCTATTTGTCTTATTTGATGGAGGGCTGCAACCTGGGATGAAATTGTACAAAACTTGGCTGGAGATACAGCTCAGCAGTGTTAGCACCTGCCTGGCAAGCTCAAGGTTCCGACTTCGCTCCCTGAGACTGCAAAAATAAATCTCAACTTACAAAAAATATATGATAATAATAATTATCACAGGACAGTCAAAAAATACCTAATAAAAGATATATAATTTTTGAATGGTTTCTACTGGGGGAAAATTAGAAATAAAGTTCATCAGTGAAAGAAAGAATGAAACATGTTAAATTGATAAATACAATGTTAGCAATAACAGAAAATTGACTACCTACTTTTAAAGTAAAATTTCATAGTTTTTCTGGAAATACAAAATTTTGACTGCCCTATACTTATGCTGGGCCAAATTCTTGATCTCTAAGATATATATGCATAAAATAGCCACATACATTTATTTTACTTCACAAAACCTTTAAGAACATATTTATAATGCATCAGTGTATAGTAATTGAAAATTAGCAGTACTAATACTGTAGTAAAACTGACACAGCATGGTGTATTGCCTTGTCACACCAGGGTCTCAAATGCTTCTTTCCTTTTTTTTTTTTTTTTTTTTTTGTACTGGGAATCAAACTCAGGACCCTGTGTTTGCCAGGCAGGCGCTTATACCGCTGAGCTATCTCTTCAAAGACTTCCTTCCTAAACACAAAAGTTAACATTTCAAGCACTGTGTGAGAATTAAATGCATGAATAACTTCTATAGATTTTATATGAAATATATGCTTTATTGAACAATTCATTAAATGATTCATGGAAAATTTTCTCAAATATCAAAGCATGTGATTATACTAGTACACGTGTCTCAAATTACTTTATGTCATTCAGTTCCAGTTTAGAATCTCTCTGACATATGGATGAGTCTATAAGACTAAAACTTACACTCTTATCTTCCATGTATTAATATTCTCTATTAATAGATGCATTTATTTACATAGATACGCTTCAGTTAAATTATAGCTTGGAAATTTTTCTACTATTATAATTAGTGCTATTATTTATAGAACTATTTGATGTGAACTCAATTTCAGAATGTTTGATTAAAGAATTTAGAATAACTCTAAATTAGAGTTACATCTTTACAAATTATCACTGAGTGATTAATTTTTAACACATTTAGTAACTTAATTGTAAATTATTTTGAACTATGGAATCTGAAAGTTTTTTTAGAATTTTTTTTTATCAAGAAACTGTTTAGTGAAAATTTAGTAAGAAAATGTCTTTAAATTTTATAAACTGTTTTGTGTTGCAGGTGTCAAAGCAGAAAAACATATTAAAAGACAAAAAGAAACAAATGTCACCACACAGGTAAATATTGTGCTAAGTCAAACTTTCTTCAATTGAAAGTTAGGTGATAAGCACTATTAAGTAGTCTTTATTCAGCAAGTTCAGAATTCCCTAACAGGTAATTAACAATTATTTGTATTCTTTTTTTAAAAAATTCTCAATATTATTCTTTTAATCATTCAGTAAACAATTTTCTCAGGCTACTGTAAGAGGGTACGGCTGTTTTCAGGCCTCTGCCTTCTAGTTTACCTGAGGTTATAAATACTAAGATAAAAAGTGCAGAGACAAGTTTGGTGTAGAGAGTCACAGTGCTTATTAAACTTTATTAAAAGCTCATGATGTCGACTGACATCTTGGAAGTAGGGGATTCAAATTTTCAGTCTGTTCTCAACCAGCAGCCAATGAAATCCTGTAAATACAATTTGTTGTAACTTACTCTTGTGTTTGAATGCTTTAGTAGATTCCCATCTTGTTCAAAGTAAAACCAGTCATCACAGTGGCTTGCTTACTGGGCTCACGGGGTTGGCCCCAGTTTTATCTACTATCAACTAGAAGGCACATTGGACCTTACCCTCCTTTTTGTTCTCCCTGTTTGTAGCGCCTGAATATCCCTATAGTTCCTTCAAGTCTTTGCCCAACAGAGGGCTCTTCTCTGGACACTCACTAATTTTGCAATCAATTCTTCTAAAGTTGCTAACTCCATCACAACACCTTCTTGGCCCCTCCCTGCTGTTGTTTTTCTCTCAGAACTATCACTATGTTGCATGCTGTATTTTATGTCGTTGCTGACTAATCAACTAGAATATATTCTGTAAGTGCAAGGATTTTTGTATTTACTGCTGTTATACTGCCTGGCACGTAGCAGCACCCAATAAATGTTTATGGAACTAATGAATAAATCTTAACCTAATTGAAGCAGTAAAATGTGGGAAGAAAGTTACATAAATTAAAAACATCTCTGTACGTTTCAACATTTACTCAGCCCGGCCAAATTTAGCTTTTCTCACTTCACTATAAGGAAGTACTACACACCATAATTAGCAGTGGGATTACTCTCAGTAGAAGGGCGCTTCCCCTAAATCCCAGCTTGCACTTGGGCAGATGGGGATTGCAAAGACATCAATTTCAATTTCATCATGGCCATCTTGCTTTCTCTGTGGGCGCGTGGTACTGTGAAATGCCTGCTAACATTTGTCCTCCTTTGGAATCCCAGTACTGCTCGAGATCAGGGTGTTGCTCAAACCCAGACATGGCTCATGAGGCCTACAGAGTCAATGTGGGGAGTAAAGATAGCCAGGCTGTGCATCCCATCCCTCTTTGCAGTTTCTGCGTTTTAAAAACTGCTTTAGCACAAAAGCATAGACTGCAAAAGTGAAAAGACTAAAGGCAAAACATGGCTCTAAGGCAAAGTTCCTAGACATATAAGCTATACCATAGCCAGAACAAAGAACTCTGGGCTCACGGAACTTACCATAGTGCTTCATGACTTCCTGGCAATGCTGTGCAGACTATTTGACTGACATTACCGATATTCTCTCCTCATCTTTACCCTCATTGGAGATATGGGGAATTCTACAATTCTGGTTATCTTTCATAATAATCACCTTCTACATTATCATTTTTAAGAATTATGTAGGTAGGCCAGGAAGATAGCTCAGCAGGGTAAGCACACCTGCCTGGCAAGTACAAGATCCTGAGTTTGATCCCCAGTATGGAAAAAAAAAAAAGAATTACCTAGATAGAATTTTCTTTTCCTAGTCTTTCTCTTTTCAGATTTAAAACAACACACAAATACACACACACACACACACACACACACACACACACAAGCCACCTACTACACAATCCTCCGCAATTTTGAAAACATACGCACTTTTAAATGTTTAAAGAGCACTTTGTTGTTAAGGATCTAATATATTCAGGAGCCTTGCGCATTACTTCTTCAGTGTAAAGAATGATTGTGATCACAGAGGTAATAATCCCTGCAGTATTTAATGTACTAGGAGGGAATAACCAAGGTGCAAAGGAGCAATTGGAGCGTACAGCTGCGGGGCCATTATGACAGCCACCACCCACAGGGTAACTAGGGAAAGGAAAAACAAGGGAGGAGTGGCATCACTGTCAACACTGAACAGTTTCAGGGAGCCTGGCTCAATTTCATTTTCTACTTCACCTAAACAGGCCTGTTCCTCTTAGCTTGAGATCAATGTCATGGCCCAATAGATTACCACACTTTTGAAAACGCAAATTCTGATACCGTTGTTTATGACATGATGTTCATCACTTATATTCAGAACCTTATAATTATGCAACATGTTAAACTTCATCAAACTGCTTCACTTACACTCCTCATTTCTTCTAACATCTTTATGAAGGATACATAAATGGCTTTGTTTTGATATTTTGTAAATGGTTATTACGACCATTTTGCAAGTTAGAACTGTCAGGCCCATTAAAGTTAAAAGTTTAAAAAAAATTTTTTTTTCATTTAATATAGCATCTACAGGGTCTCACTATGTAGAGCGGACTCGTAGCGATCTGCCTGTGTTCAGCCTTCCGAGAGCTGGGATTACAAGTGCATCACCATGCCTAGTCTCAATTGCCATCTCAGCGTGCCCCAGGGGTTGGGGACGAGCAGGCATTTTAATCCCCAGAGCTATTTGGCCAGCCTAAAAGATCTTAATATTATAAATCATTAGCATTTTCATCAGTGCCAGGCCTATTATGTACCTTATAGTCATGAGAATTTGGAATTTTCGAAAGGTTCTAAATGTTTTAAGCTTTTGGAAACCACTATTTTGATGTTATTTAAGCTTGACTGTGAACTTCTCATATATAGGGCAGTACTTTTTTCATCTGTTTTAGTTTAATGCCTTACATGTACTTGATAACAATGAAGGCTTATAGATTTAGTTAAATATTCTACCATCTATTTAAGACTCACTTATAAAAACCCCTGAACGTTTATTTTCTTTCTAAAAATTATTTAATTCTGGGGTCAAATGTTACCTCTACAGTCTGGGTCATCTTTTGGGAAGAGCTGAGGCAAGCACTCCTGCAGCCCGCTGCAGTCCGTGGAGCAATGCTATGCACAGCCATCATCATGCCTGTGCATAGACTTACAGGAAGGCTTCACTGGGTGCTCACCAACCAATTCAATGACAAATCAGACCCCTTTGAGGTGCTGAAAGCAGCAGAGAACAAGACAAAAGAAGCCAGAGGCTGTGTTGGGGGCCTAGGGGGCTAAGAGCACGGCTCAGGCTCAGACCAACCCCACCGCCTGCAAGCAGCTGCTCAAGGAGCCCAGAAAGACCACAAGACCCCGCTGCCACCCAGCGTAGGCTGGAGGACAAGGATTGAGGCGCAGCCCCCCCAACCCCCGCCCCGTGGCGCCAAGGAAAGAAGGAATAAGACGCATTGGAAGAAGACCTCATCAACAGCTTCAGGGGCAGGGGAAAATAATTCATAGGAGACAGAGGAAAGGGAATATAATCCACAGGAGACAGGGGGAAGGAAATATAATCCATACGAGACAGGAACGGCCACCATCTTGTGAAAGGTTTGAAAACCACTTGAAGAAAAGGGTGAAGGAGGAGGATTTTCGGTTGATAGACCCAGTATTGACTGGCCTATTCGAGGACGTGGTGGCCTTGGAACAGGACGAGGTGGCTGTGGCCATGGCACAAGCAGAGGAGATGGGTTTGATGCTTGTGGCAAGCGTGAATTTGATAGGAAGAGCGGAAGCGATAGAGGACAAATGAGGAGGCAGCGGATCGCACAACTTGGAACTGTCAAAGACGAATTAACTGACTCGGATCAATCAAATGTGACTGAGGAGACACCTGAAGGTGGAGAGCGCCCTGTGGAAGGCACTGAAAGAGAACAAAGCAGAAGAGAGGAAGAGGGACCAAAGGAGAAGACTTTGGATGAGTGGAAGGTGATCCAAAACAAAGACAGGGCGAAAGTAGAATTTAATATCCAGAAACCAAAGGAAGATGCTGATAGGCAGTGGAAAGAGGGATTTGTTCTTCATAAATCAAAGAGCAGCGAAGAGGCTCATGCTGAAGACTCTGTGATGGACCATCACTTCCAGAAGCTCGCAAACAATATCACATCTCAGCTGGACATCAACTTTGGAGACCTCAGCCGCCCAGGACAGGGTGGTAGCGAAGGGTGGGCGAGGTGGACGTGGGCCCGCGGGGGCCAGGGGGTCCGAACCGCCAGCAGGACCGACAAGTCGAGTACTTCTGCCCTGGATGTGGACGACCCAGAGGCCTTCCCAGCTCTGGCCTCACTGGACACCCGGTGATGCCCAGTTCCTCGGCGGACCTTCTTGTTCAAAGCTCTGGGCATGCTTAAGGATCCCAAACTACTAAGAAATTTAAAAAGGGGTGGGGGGGGGAGGAGAGACTGTCATTCATACCCTTCACACTCAAGACTGAATTTTATCTGTTTTGAAAATGAATTTCTCTAGCTACACAGAAGTTAACAAATACGGTAGTCAGTTTTGTATTCGGAAATGTATTGGTAGCAGGGATGTTTTCAATTTTCAGCGATTATGCATCCTTCACCTTTGTATTGCTGCTTGCATATATGCATTTGCAAACTTGAAATATAGGTGTGAACAGTGTGCCCCAGTTTAAAAGCTTTCACTTCACTTGTTTTTTTAATTAAGGATCTAGGTGTTCCCCCAATTACAAATTGGATGTTCTATTGGTTTTAAAACCTGCTTTGCATTTTCACTCATGGTCAACTGGGACATATAAACTTTGATTTGTCAGGTTTTATGCTGTGTAGAATACTAACTACTTTATGTATTTTAAGTCAGTTTTAATACTTCCATTTGGGGGGAAAGATCTTTTTCACTTCTCTTGATAGCTGTTCTGTATACTAATCTTTATATACAGAAATATCAGTACTTGAACAACCTCAAAAAATATGTTACCTCTGCCTTCATTTTAACTAAAACATAGTTGTATTCTGACTTTGATTTGTATCTCCCTGGTGAATACCGATTCTGAGATAATTTCATGAACTTCTTGGCCATTTGCATATCTTCTTTGGAAAAATGTCAGTTCAAGTTCCTTACAGATTAAGTTTAATCAATTTTTTTCTTCCAGTTGTGTTAGTTCTCTGTTTATCCTATAATTAACTCCTTACTAGTTTTTGTGTGTTTTCTCTCATTCCATGGGTTGCCTTTTCACTGTCAGTGATGTTTTTTTCACACACAGAAGTTTTAGTTATTAAGTTGTACAATTTACCTTTACTTTTACTGACCATGAGTTTTGGGTCCTCTCCAAGATATCACTACTAAGTATAATGTCATAACGTTTTAACCTCTATTTTCTTCTAATAGTTTTATGGGTTCAGATCTTACATGTAGTCCCTTGATCCATTCTGAATTAACTTTTGCAGATGGTACAATTCTTTGTCTCCAATCATCCCAGGATATTGGTTCAAAAGAGCACTCTTTCCCACAGAATGGTCTTTGCTCCTTTGTCAGATACTGTAGATAAGAGGGTTTATTTCTGAGTGCTCTCTTCTATCATATCGATCTCTGTATTTATTTTGGCATCAATACTGCAGTGTTTTTGCTTTTTAGGGGAAAGCAGGTTGTGCTGATGGAGATTGAGCCCAGGGCCTCAGCAAGCAAATGCCACACTGTCTGGATTACTGAAAATTTGTGAGAAGCTTGTCTGAGAGAAGTAGTACCAAACTTTGCTCTTCAATTTCAAGATTATTCTGGCCATGCAAAATTCCTTGAGAATCCATTTTAATTTTAGGATGGATTTCTCTATTTTTACCAAAAAAATTAAGTTTTTATAGAAATTACCTTAGTTCTATAGATCATTCAGGGTACTATTAGCAGCTTAGCAGCATTACTACTTCTAGCCATGAACACACTATGTCCTTACACTTAGTAGTGTCTTCTTTAATTTCTTTCAGTAATGTTTTAAAATTTTCTTTATATAAGTTTTTTGACTTCTTGGATAAGTTTATTTCTGAGAATTTTATTTTTGATGCTATTGTAAATGGAATTATTTTCTTAATTTCCTTTCTGGGTTGTTCATTACTGCTATATAACAGCAACAGCGAACCATTTAGAATGATTGCCCAAACCACAACCCAAAATCCACTTGTTAATTACGACGTGCCAACACTGCAATTAAACCTGAAGCCTGAAGTCTAATTTAGAAAAAAAAAAAAAAACTGTCATCTGATGCTTGGCTGCTGGGTGAAGTGGCTCATGTGCCAACAGAAAGGGCCCTGCATGCCTGCTGTGCACACACTACATATGCCTTAAGCTTGCCATCACTGATACATAAAAATGCAATAGCTTTATGTGTCGGTATTATATCTGTATCTTTGCTGATTTTTTTTTTTTTAGTCTCATGCATTTTGTGGAATTTTATAGGATTTCCAGATATAAGATCATGTCTTCTGTGAACAGATAATTTTACTACTCTCTTTCTGTTTGCATGACTTTCATTTCTTTTTCATACACAGTTGCTGTGGGAAGGACTTTTACTATGATGTGAAATAGAAGTGTGAGATTTAGCATCCTTGCCTTAATCCTGATCTTAAGAGAAACACTTTTAGTCTTTCACTTCCAGTATGTGTTAGCTATAGATTTTTCTTATCTTTATTTTGATGAAGTAATTTCCTTCTACTCCTTATTTGTTGAGTCTTTTTATCATGAAAGTATGTTAGAAAATGCTTTTTCTGCATCATTTGATAAGATCATGTGAGTTTTTTTCTTGTCATTCTGTGAATGTAAAATTCCATTTGAAGAATAAATCCCACTTTGTTATGGTATGTAATCCTTTTAATATCCACTCACCACAAGTCTCTTAACCTACCAGCATTTATACTCACATGCAGGGACATAATACTAGACACAAACTACTTAAGCAGTCTCCACTGGGATGCTTGGCTGATAAATGTTAAATGCTAAATTTAACATTTTTTCAAGGATTTTTGCATCGATATTTATCAGGACAAAAAAATAAAATAAAATGTAGGATAAAGAGAGAAAAAACTTTACATATTATACACCAGTGATGGAAAAACTTTAGAGCTTTCAGTCATCCAAAGAGCCCATTGAGACACACTTGCCATACATTTGCCACCACTGTTATTTCAGCAGAAACTGGAGAAATACATCATTTTAATATATATATATATATATATATATATATATATATATATATATATAGTGGAATAAATAAAGAATACAAATAATCTTACACAAAGGTAGGTCAGGTTTTCCCATCAACTAAATTTTCAGTGTTCAGATCTTTTCTGGACTGGGGGTTGCAAGTAAGGTTTCGGGATTCTGATAAATCACTTCTTCCTTGTATAGTCACTTCCTTTATAGGCCATCCATGTAATCATTCTTCCTGTGCTCCATTCGACTTAGTGTAAGACATCAACTGTGATGGAATGCAGTTCTCTGTCTGGTCTCCCGCACTGCACTGGGGCAGCTGAAAGTGGCAGCAAATAAACACAGACAACAAACAACCCAAACCATTTCCAAGTGGCCTACAAAATGAGCCCACATTCAGCACTTCACATTCAAACATCTCCGCTGCTTCTTATCATCCCTTTTCATCTCAAATTTCTTTTCCTCACTTTTAGCTGGTAACCTTGCTGGAATTTATTTTTATTTTTTTGCATGAAAAAAAAAGAGAAATAGTTTGAGCAGCAATTTCACATCCACTCAGCATGAATCTCTTAACCTAACAGCATCTATACCCACGTGCAGGGACACAACACTAGACACAAACTACTTAAGTAGCCTCCACTAGGATGCTTGGAAGGAATCTGAAATGTGACCTGTTGGCTACTGAATTCTTGATTTTCCTAAACCCAAAATTTATTCTTTCCTTAGAGTATCTCCATGCCAGTCAAAGTTCCTTCATACTTAGGGCAAAAATTTCCTTAAATTACCATTCACTTTTTTCTATCATACCTAACACCCTAGTTAGCTTGACCTTTAAAATACAGATTGATAGCTCAGTGGACTAAGCACAAACTTAAGCAAGCACAGGGACTGGGTTTTGATGCCTGGCACCACATGCCACATCAGCTTTCCACCCTCACCCTCACCCCCACCCTCACCCTCACCCTTAGGGCGCGCTGAGCCAAGAAACCAAGCAGTGGCACATGCCTGTAACCCCAGCATGGGGAGACTGAAAACAAAAGGATCACTATGAGTTTGAGCTGCATAGTGAGACCCTATACCAAATACATAATTTTTTTTTTAAAGATAAAATATAAAATGAATCCACACCTATAATCCCAGTGCTTGGGAGGCTGAAAACAGGAGAATCACTATGAGTCTGATCTATGTAGTGAGACCCTATAGACCATGTACTAAATACATTAAAAAGATAAATAAATAAAATGAATCCAGTCACTTCTAATTACACCATGGCTGGCCATAGTATCACCCAATTGGACTCTGAAGTGGCGTTTTCTGATCTCTGGCATATATGTTTCCCCTCCTGCAGTATATTTGCCCTATAGCAGATACTACACTGTTTTGTTTTGTAAACAAAATCCACATTCTTTATCAGGCTTCATGGGGCTTCAATGGCCTGATATCTGTCTTGTATCTGACCTCGGACCACTTGCACTCGACTCACCTTCATCTCAATTTCCTGGGATGTACCCAAATATACCCCACCTTCCCAGCCCTTGTGCTTGTCCTCCCAGCTACCTGGGATGCTCGTGCAGTCACATGGCTTATTCTCCTCAACACATTTATTCACACATTTATTCATATGTTTCTTTCTTAAGGGTTTTTTTTGTTTTTGTTTTTGTTTTTGTTTTTTTTTTTAGATAACCTAGAACATTCCTTCACTTTCAAAATCCATTCCCTGATTGGGTCCTCATGTTCCATCACTATGTGTAATTAAGTACCTAGATAATGTTCATTATCTGATTCTTCCACTGGAAACCGAGTCCTATGAGCCCAGGCTCTTCACTTTTTTGCGTGTAAATCTTACAGATATCTCTTGGTTAGCCTCTGAAATTTACTAAGTACTTAATGAATATTTTATTTTAGTAGGTGTCTATAGCACATGATGTTTACATTTCTTGTGTGGAATTGGGACTTATATAAAACAGAGCTTAATTTCTTTTATTATCCCCTTTCTCTTCTCTCTCCCCTCCATCACTTGAGCTCCCCTTCCCCTTGGAGAAAGATCTGGCTCTCTACTATCTGTCTTTTGTTTCATTCTTTATATTTTGGGTTGCTCATATAAGAGAAACTGTACAATAATTAAGTTTGGGCATCTGATTCATTTTGTTTAACATTATGGCCCCAAGATGCATCCATTTCCCTACACATGACTCAAGTTTATCTTTTTTATGGTGGAGTAGTACTCCATTGTCTGTAAATATCACATTTTCTTTATCCATTCATCTGTTTTTCTGCTGCAAAAATTTAGCTATTATGAGTTCTCTTGCTAGAAACATGAGCATTCATATATCACTGTAACATGATGACTTTAACTTCAGGAAGATACCCAGAAGAGGACTAGCAGTGTGAAACAGAATATGAATGAAATAATGTCATCATTTAGGAATACTTGCATCAAAGAATAAACAGAAGCTATCAGCATCTCTAATAAAGTTTAAGAAAGAGGTGCTGAAAGTAATCTAAGAAACAAATTTCTGTGGCTTCAATTATCCACTTATCCCCTATATCATGGATGCTTAATATAGTTATTTGCTTAACTATATAATTCCTGCTACTTACTTATAAATGCAAATGCTAACTCTAATGTAAATCATTATTTTACATTCTTTGAATTTATAGAAAGTTTCCCTTATAATGCAATACATTTAGGAATTAATAGAGATTTAATGTGTGTATTAGTATCACTCATCTATTTTGTTTCCCTTTTTCCTTTCTACTTGACCAATTGTTGCATTTTAAGTTATCCACAGATGCCTATTTGCTATTGCTATCTGGAGGCATTAGAAGGTAAATGTGCAAACACACAATAAAATAATCATCAATAAGTTTGCCAAGAGGAACAAACATTTTAATGATGAATGAGTTGTTTCTTCTCCACAAAGGGTAGCTATTCTTTTAATGCAGGAATAGTTAATGCATTTAACACACTCTGTCTTTAAGAAAACCTTAGACATATTAGGAAAATGCATCCTGAAATGGTCTTCTATGCTTAATTTAAAAAAATTTTTTGACTACAAAAATAAAAAACACTGCAATGATTATTAAAAGCACTTTTGCTTCTATTTAGGCATCACAAATAAACCCTTTCTTTAAAGGAGAAAATTTAGTAAAATAGTGAGATTTTAAAACTCAAAGTTGCCAGTTCCCTGCTTTTTCTTTCTTTTTTTT